>PVJD01010189.1:0-55767 GCA_004026545.1 Mormoops blainvillei
CAGCTAGAAGGAACACAGCTTTACTCCACGTGGCTGCAGTATTTTCTGTCAACATTCCCCTGCCCAAGGCTATTGCCGAGCATGTGTTAATAATACACATGAGAAACTATTATGGGCTGGAATGTATTTGAATTAATACAATCATCAAATATTTATTGTGCACCTGCCCCGTGATAGGCACCATTCTATAAGTAGAACACACAAGCAAATTAAAGAAAGCTTTAAATGAATGAGTATATTCATATGTTTCAGGACTGAAGATTTTAAGCAGAGGTATGGAAAGTAGACTATATATATATTTTTTTTTTTGGTAGACTCTATTCTTTATTGTTGTTTTATTTTTGATAGGCCAGAGAATAAAAAAGAAAAAAAAAGTTTGAAAGAAAAAAGAAAGCATAGCTGTATTCAGCCATAGGAATCTTAGATGTCATCTAGGACTTGTTAAGATATAACTGAAACACAATTCCATTCTTTGCTGACTTCTCTTTGAAGGAGACACAACCGTCAAACCACGGCCACGCTTCTCGTACCTCCAAAGCCCTTCCCACTCATCCCAGCACTCCCACCGTGCGCGGGCATCCTCACCCTCGCGGGCACCCAATGCCCTATCAAACTGCTCTGCTCTGCCTTGCCTGGCTTTCACTCCTGCCCCATCTGCTGTGCCCAGGCACTTTTATGTGTAGTTGGGTCAATACTGGAATATTCCTAATGATGAGGATCTCAATACTTTCCCAGGCGCCCCTTCCATTGCTGCAGAACACACATTGTTTCCAAGTCCTGCACAGGACTCAGGCCTGTCTGTGCTTTCTCTCCCTAGCTCTTCCTATTTTTCCTTCCAGGGGATTCCTAGAGGATCCTAAATGCCCCTCCGACTGGGCAGCCATTCAGCGACTGAAGAAAGCCGCTGTGTGCCTACCTCCCTGAGTCTTTGACATGAGATGACCAGTGTTGCCGACCAGCTGTCAAACTGCTTCAGTTCTAGATTCTCCGTTATGTTGTCTGAGGGTGAAATGGAATGAAACCAACACACGGCGGGAAGTTTTGTTGTGACAACTAGGTGGGAACTGAGAGCAGAAATGTTAATAAGGACCCACTGCCATTCCACCACGCCTTTTTTTGCCCCTTTACGACACTTTACCACTGTATCTCTACCTCACATCTATATTTATTTCCCCTGCGGAGTAAACATTCCTGGAAGGAAGGCCGCATGCCTCAACCAGTTATTCACTGCTGTGTCCCTGGCACATGGCACTGGGCTTGGCCCGTGGTGGGCATTTGTTGAAACAAAATGAGACCTAAAATGGAAGGACAGATATTTAAATGTGGATCTTTTTAAAAAGAATGCAGAAGGCAGAAGGACCATCGCAAGAAAATACTACGGGGAAAGAAAGCAGCCAATTAAAGAATCAATAAACTGGACTATGAATGTGTGTTTGTGTGTGTGTATGTTCCTAACTAAGGGAGTCTATAGCAGCCAGAGAGAGAGAGAGAGAGAGAGACAGAGAGAGAGAGAGAGAGAGAGAGAGAGAGACAGAGACGGGGGGTGGGGAGAGAGAGAGAGATGTTGGCTCAGAACAAATTAAACTCATACCCAACAAAACAGAGCTATTGGGAGAGACAGATGACGACTCAATGTAAAAATCAGTGAGAGCATCTCTGGCCATTCAAGCATGGCACCAAAGTGTGTCTGGAACTAGAGAATTCTATGTATGGACCGAAGAGGAAGGTCAACTGCTGTGACATGAAGTAGAGCCTGACAGGTGGAGGAAAGGTCTCAAAACCTGTAAAAATACAGAGATAAAAATCCTAAGGTGGTGGTGGGGGACAATATGCAAAATAAGAGAAGTGCCCAAAGAACAAAGAGGAGGAGATGGAGGACATAATAATAGACAATAATTTCCCTGAGCTAAAGAAATACCTGAGCATGCAGCTTGAGTTCAAAGTAGGACTGGTTAAAAAACAAACAAACAAAAAAGACACACCCCAGCATATCCTGAAAAATTCCTTAACTCTAAGAATAAAGAAAAACTTACATACTTCCAGGAAAGAAATGAGAACACCAATGGGCTTATTTTCTAAAACCCTGAAGCTTAAAGACCATGAAGTAGACACTGTTGGAGCCTGACCACGTCGCCTTTATGAGGGCCGCAGTACTGGCGGCTCAGCCCCTAACTGTTCCATCTCCTGAGAACCACCTAGGTTTTCTGGAAAGGGTTCCGAGCCTCACCTAACAGGGTCTGGGAGGTCATGCCCTTCTTTGGGGTGGCCTGCAGCCAATGACTGGTTGATAACAGGGAATAGGGTCAGACCTGTCACCTGAAGGTAAGAAAACCCTGTGTGGCTGCTCCCCCATAGCTCTCCGTGGGATGGGGCTGAGGCCAGAGTCCAAATGAAGACATGTCTGTGCTCCACTCATTCTTCCCTGCTCTCCTGCTCCCTTTGCTGTTACAGGAGCTTGCCCACTGCTCCCCGTCAATTAGTCACTTGCACGAGAATCCCATGTCAGGTTCTAGGGGACCCGACCTGAGAGAAATAAGCTGAGAAGCCTTTGCTCAAACAAGATATAACACTATCAGCAAAACCCAAACCCAATGTATATATGACCATATGTTAGAATTCAGAAAGCATATATGTACCCATTTTAGAGATGATACCAAAGTCAGTACGCTACCCAAATAACAAATGGTCTTGATCTGTCTTATTCAGAAAGGTAGCTACTAACCTATGTGGCTATTTAATGTTAATTCAAATCAGTTTAACTTAATTAAGTATTTAATGTCTGAGCCATGCTCTCCGTATCTCCATGCAGCAGCAGTTCCTTTTTGGGCAGCATGCTCTGTCTGACGGCAATGGACCCAACCTAGAACAGTGTTCCAACCCAGGACATTGGCCTCAATGCGAGGTCAGTGCAGGGAGGACAGGAAGAATGGCTGAGCACAGACCCGGTGTTGTAGGTTGTCTCCATCACTCTGTCTCCATCTCTATACACACATGTGTTAATTCTGAAAGGATAGAGAAGGCCGCCTAGCCATAATGTATCATAAAATTGCTAAATAAGGAGCCTCAAAATAATGTAAAGGGGGTTATAATAATAGCTTAGTGCTAGAAATTTAAAATAATTTCATCAAAATTTGAGCCCTTGGAAGGTGTTAGAAAAATGAAAGTATTTCAAAGTCCCTGGGTCACAAAAACTGATTAAGGGGAAGAAGGGAAATGGGTGAAAATTTTCTAAATGTTTTGTCTTATTGGAGTGGGGTATAGGGAAGAAATACAGCATTTCATGGGGGACGCTGCGCATCTTATTGGGGGAATTCGTTGGGGTTTTGTTTACAAAATATAGTAGGAAGGAGGCATCGGATACCAAGAGCAGAGAAGGGAGGAGCCGTTGGTGGGATGGAAAAGTGGGACCTCTGAGTTAACAAATGAATGGCAACGTGGTCACATTAGCAATAAAATAAGGAAAAAGGGAAATGACATAAATTAAATAAAACATTAATATGGCAGAAGTGAAAGAAATGTGAGTGACGAGCCTGAATTCTCCCAATAAATGACAGGCTGAAGACAAAACAACATAAAACTGAACAACGATACACTGCTCACTAGAAAATGTTAACATACGCATAACGAAAGGTGTGGTTTTAGACAAAGATATACCAGGTAAGTGTAAACAAAACAAACCGGCTTTGGAAACATCGGACAAAAGGGCCTTTAAAGTTAAATGCGCCAAATAAACTCTGAACTAATGAAAAAGAAATCCTGCAACACAACTGGAAAGACAGGAAGACCCCTAGAAAAACTGGCCAAGGGCTCGAAGAGCAATTTGTGGAATGAGGAGTCCCATCGTTAACAGTGACTGAAAAGATAATCAAACACACTAGCAATCAGGAAAAGGAAATAAAAGCCACAGTAAGACCCTCCTTGGAACTGCGAATGTTAGGGTGGCTGATAATGCCAAGGCACAGTCCGAGGGTATGGACTGGCGCGCCCTTGTGCTTTGTAGGTGGGCGGTCTGGCATCGCTGTTCCAGAGAGCCCGCTGACAGAACTCACTCAATTCAAGGGTATATATGTGCTTATGACCCAACGATGCCACTCCAGGGTGATCGCATGCCCTGTATTCATGGAAAATTTTTAACTTAACTTTCCCTGTGAAATTACACATCAGAAAATTAACTGTCACAAGGAAAATATATTAAAAATCACAATCCTAGAGAGGTGCTTACATATACCCTTTCCAGACTTTGGCACAAAGAGAGAATTTTTGCTATAAAAATAAACAAGGCATGGGAGAGTTGTACTGGGTCATTCAAATCTGGTTCAATTCTATAAAAATTGTAGCCTCTGCTAGTTACCAACATCTCAGTCACAGACGTACACATCTCACAGCTTAAGTAAGCACCGACACGATGCTTGCTGAATGAATGAAATGCTGAAAACCTACCAAAGGTATTGCTGCGGTGAATGAATTGAAAAGAATGGAATCTGAATAACTTAGAAGGTGGTTATAGGCAGGTTTGTCCTGAGATGCCTAGGATTGTGTGGAAGTATTATAAAGATAAAGCAAAGTTTCTTCTGCTTTCTCCTCACACCCATGCCTTGTAATATGCTACTAGTGCCACTGTGCCCTTGGCAACCACCGTCTTAAACATGGCTTTGGTGCCTAGAAAGGGTTTAGCACCTTATAAGCCGGGTGAGCACATGTCCCAGCTCTGCTGTGAGATACAGCTGTGTGGCCTTTGGCAAGCCCCTTGTGCTTCTAAGTCCCAATTTAGCAACCTGTAAACCAAGGATAACATTGCCTACCCTCACATAGGAAGGCTCAGATGAGGTCATGTCTACTCAAACATATTAGTATTATCACCCCCAGCCCTGCATCCTACAGAAAAAACCAAGCTGTGAATCTGTTACCGGCAAATTTGGAAGGAAGGAGTTCACATACTTAATATTTACATCGGTTCATAGACAACTGAACTTTATAACTGGGCACAAAATAATCGTGGGCCTTTTGCACCTATAGGTAGCATTCCATAAAGATATAAAAAGTTTTATTGCTCCTGTCCACCCCCCCAACTTCTGCCACCTTGCCCAACCTCTGCAGCCTCCACCACTCCGCCACCCACCCCCACAACCCCCTCCATCATTCCCACCTGAAACTCGCAATTTTATTTTGAAGTTCTTTCTTACTTTCTTTCTTGTTTGACTTGATCCACGTAACAACCTTACAAGTCAGGGAGACATAGTTCAGAGCTGAGGGAAGATTAACGCAGCACAGGAAAGAGATCTATATTCTTAACTGAAGAGCTAACTCCAAACCTGAACCCCTGTCTGTAAAGCTATGGCTGAGGGGAGACACAAAATGCCAGGGAGCACAATGATGTCTTCCCTAGCAGAGCTGAGCCTACCAGTGGGGTAAGAGACAGTGCAGAGCCCAGGTTTTTGGTGTGAAATTATCAAAAATCAGAGTTTTTGAAAGCTATTTTTAACTGTCTGCATTTTTTCTGTGTTCTATGTTAATGTCCTTCAGTTGTCGCTAATTTACAAAGTCTTGCCAATTCCTTGGCTTTGTTTTTATTCATTAACTTGGAAATCTGAAGCATAGCTGATGGCTTAAAAACTGTTTCCTGTTTTAGGCTCATTGTTCTTTAAAGCCAAGTCAAAACCACAAAGATAGGATCTGGGAGGCGGAAAATCATAGGATTCAAGTTTGTAGGTGCCATCCTGCTAACCAGGCTCTCGAACTGCAAGATGGGAATGTAAACAGATATCAATGGGTAGTAACTGTGCATCAAAAAATTCCACTTTTACATAAAAGAATGGAACTTCTCACCCTTTTGAAGACAATGAACTTATCAAAAGAATGAGTTTAGCAATCAACATAAATTTCCAACACTACAAGGCTTTTCGAATCAGCACATCCATCCTAATGTGGCCCCTAAAAACAATGTTGCAGACAATCTAACAACATGTAGGGTCATGATTCTCAAATTGTATGCCAAGTGTGCAGAGGACTGCTGTGAACACACCAGGGTGTGGCAGGGTAATTTCAGTTTTTGAAGGAAACAGTAATATCTGACCTCTGTCAGATGCCTTGTCAAGGAAGCTCAAGTTTCTACATTCAACTGCACCACATGTCTTTTAACGACATCACTGAATGCAAAGCTGTGTATTTGGCAGTTGTCACGACAGCAAGTTCTGTTACAGCTACTATGGGAAACAGTATGGTGGTTCCTCAAAAAAATGAAGAATAGAGATATCACATGACCCAGCAATCCTTCTGGGTATCTACCTGAAAAATTTGAAAACATTTATTTGCAAACACATATGCACCCCCATGTTCACTGTAGCATTATTCACCGTGGCCAAGACATGGACACAACCAAAGTGTCCTTTGATGGAGGACTGGATGAAGGGGTGGTACAGATATGGAATACTTACTCAGCCATAAGAAAAGATAAAATACTGTCATTTGTGACAACATGGAGTGCCCTTGAGAATATTATGTACTTAAGTGAAATAAGTAAGAAGCAGCCGAGATGCATATGATTTTACTTGTATGTGGGATATAAAACTAACTTATAGAAACAGGCAACAGTAGGGTGGTTACCATAGGTAAGGGGGTAGTAAAGGGTAAAGCGGTGAAAGGAGAAGGTTCAACTGTGGGTGGTGGACGCACAATGCAATATATGGATTGTGCATCATAGAAATGTACACTTGAAACCTATATATTATTAACTGACGTTATCCCAATAAATTTAATTAAAAATGCAGTTCTGTGTACAAATCAACATGGAACATGAAATGAAGGCATGGTATTCAACCTGGTTCCAAGGCGGAAGGAGATGTGCAGTGCCCAACAGATGTGCATATTTCATTAGGGTTTTCTTTAAAAATGACAAAAAAATTTATCTGAATTTATGTGTATTACTTGTTAAATATTTAAGTTGTTTGGAGTGAACTACTTAATCCATGGAGGGTGTTGTGACAAAATTACTGAGACCCTGGGTGTTGTGAATCCAGAAAGTGTGGGAACTACGGCACTAGGCGAAAAAAATGAAATAAAAACTGCACAGACATCATAATCAATCTCGCTCTTCCGTGTGTGTGCGCATGTGTTTAAATGATGGAAGAAAATACATCAAAATTCAACAGTGGGCGGTGGAGTTACAACAGATTTTCCTTCTCTATAGTTTCCTGTATTTCAGGTATTATTCTCATATGCTGAAAAAAAAATTAAAGGTTATCACAAATAATTTCCCAAAGGAGCACATTTACTTCCATGAATAAAAATATCTGTTGAACATACCAGAGTTTCATTTGGGGAGAAGGGTTTATTGTACTCTGTTCACTTCCTCAGTTCCCCGCCCACAAATTCAGCATCTGGCTTTAAGATACTGAGGCTCTGAAGACGCGTGTTTCTGTGAGCATCTCTCCTTGGCACTATTTAAAAAAACACCCATTCCCCACCCCTGCAGCCTTCAGGAAGTGAACTTGGCACGGGGTTGCCAGCGGATGCGGCTTCTCACCCTAACAGCTGGCAGATCTAGCAAAGATGGGGAGGCGGGGAGGGGTGGCCTGCCAATGCCACAGATGCTGCTGCCGGAACTGTCATCTCTCCGGCTCCTGCTTCCTGGTGGAAGGAGTGGCCTGCAGCAGCCCTCCTGCAGATGAGGTGAGAGAGGTCACTGGAAACCTGCCCACAGAAACTCACGCTTGAAAACACCCTGGAGTGAAAGAGATCTGGGGAGTTTGCTGGTCTCTGCCCTTCTCAGGGACTCAACTCTGAGAACGCACATTTTGAATAACTTAGAGAGTTATCTATAAAATTGAGACATCCACAGTCTTTGTTACATTGATTGTGAGAGAAAGCAAACCCAAAACATTGTTCTCCTACTAAAAAAAGGCAATTTTTGTTATACTTTGTACTTGTGATAATTGGGTTGGTATGAATGACCCACGGACATGGACGACAGTGTGGGAATTGACTGTGGGAGTTGGGGGTGGAATTGGCAGAGGAGGGCAAAGGGGTAAAACTGGGGAGAACTGTAATAGAAAAATAATAAAAAATGATTAAAAATTTATTGACCACTAATATTCTAAATGCATTAGACTGTTTAGTTCTCACCACAGCCCTTTGAGTAGCACTATTACATCCACTTTTAACAGAGGAGGAAACTGAGGCACATGCAGAGAGCTTCAATAACTTGTAAAGGTCCAAAAGCTGAAACAGGTAGAACCGCATTGCTGGATTCATCTTGGGCAGCCTGGCTCCAGAGGGCTCTTAAGCAAGACCCGGTCACAGCTTCTTGGTAAAGTTATTTTCTCATCTCGGGGTGTCCTTTCATTAGGAATGAACATAAGACCACATTCTTTCAAGACCCAAAATTATATCTTCCCTAAATTTTCTAAGAAGTATGGCCACTCTGTTCTCAAAACTTTCACAACAGAATGTTTACCTATCTATTGTGTCATTGATTCTACTGTAACATTTATTATATTTTGTTTGTACAAATCCACCTCGCCCACTAGGTTGTGTACTCTGTAGTGATGGGGGCCAAATATCATTTTTCTCTAGCGCTTCATCGCCTAGAACAGGGAAGATTCGCAATCAATATTTGATTACGAAATGAAAGCTGATGTTGCACTGACAGCAGCTGTCATTGGTGCTGTGCCCGTATCCCCTCGGCCCACCTGGTAGGTAACCTGCAGGCAGCTCCTGGCCACGCTGAAGCCTTCCTGATTCTCTCTACCTGAAAGTGTTTTCTGGCTGCTGGGGAATGCTTGGTCAAGTGCAGGGGGACGTGGATTCTACCAGATTCATTCCAATTCCTGGGAGTCACCTGCAGACAGTGAGGGACTGGAGGGGGTGGACAGATGCCCTGGCTTCCTTGCTGGGACAAGTCTGAGATGTGTTCTAGAAAGTCTCTCAGGGCATTCCGGGCAGGACTGGGCCCCAGCTGCCCACAGAAGTTGCCGTTCATCAGCATGCCCTTTCTTGACTTCTTTTTGTCCCTGGTCTCAGCACACGGAAATTGATTCTGCTGACGACCTAAGTAAGCTTAGGGGCAGATTCTTCCCCAGGTGAGCCCTTGGATGGGGAGGCAGCCCAGCTGACACCTTGGCCTCAGCCTCTGTGAGCCTGGGCAGAGGATCCAGCTAAACTGCGCCCAACTCCTGGCCTATGAACACTGTGAGGCTGTTAATCAATGTGTGTCGCTATATGTTGAGTTAATGGTAACTGGTTACACATTTTGGTATCTGGACATGGGTATTGCTATAACAAATAAATATACATGGACTAGCCTGCAGGAGCTGCCATCGCAAAGAACCGCAACGGGAGGCTTAAACAACAGATTCATTTCTCACAATTCTAGAGACTGTAAATCCAAGCTTAAGGTGTCAGCAGGGCTGTTTCTTCTAAGGCCTCTCTCTTCCTGGCTTGCAGATGACTGTCTCCTTGTTGTGTCCTCACACTGTCTTTTCTCTGTGACTGCATGCCCCTGGTGTCTCTTCTTATAAGGACACCAGTTCTACGGGATCAGGGCTCCAGTCTTATGACCTTGTTTAACCTTAATTATTTCCTTAAAGGCCCATCTCCAAATGCATTCATATGGGGTGGGGGTTAAGGCTTCAACATACAAATTTAGGAAGGACAAAATTCAGTCCGTGATGATACAGGAGTGTTTATAACGAGGAAGCGAGCAGAGGCGGAAGGGATTTTGAGGAGCACAGGTGAGAGAGTCGAAATTGCATTTCTTAGGAGAAATCTAGACTTGGAGGATGCTGATGGTGAGGCTCAGAAGCAAATTAGGAGGAAGGGGGTCCTTGCTATGCTGTGGCAGGGAGTTTGGCAAAACCGCCTCCTGGAGCTTTGAGGAAAGCAGGAGCTGGGTGTGAGACACAACACACCCAGGGAAGTTTCCAAGTGTGGGAGGCGCTGCTGGCTTCTTCCTGTTTACAGGAAAATGCAGGGAGACAGAGTAATTGAAAGAACTTAAAAAAAAGAAAAGGAACAAGAATCTCATGTCTTAAAAAATTCTGAGCTTCTCCAGATGGCAAAGATGTAAAAATGAAGAGCTGGCCTCTCAGGAGACATGTTCTGAGGGTGTGACGGCCCAGTTGTTAAAAACTCAGAAACACGGAAGGTCAGAACAGGTGTCACACAAAGGCCTTTTGAAGAAGTTAAGCGTGTGCCTCACAGATCTTCTCAAACCAGAGACCCTATAGGAAGCAGAAGGGCATTGTCCCTCAGCCATCTCAGCAGGAGGCCAAAGGACAAGAGGGTTTATGTTAAAAATATCTGTGGAGCTGGTGTGGCTCAGTTGTTCGGAGTGTGGTCCTATACACCAAAAGGCTGTGGGGTTTGATTCCCAGTCAATGTTTTTCTCTCTGTTCCTTTTTCCCTAAAATAAATTTTTTAAAATGTCCCTCTGATGAGGAGATATATATATGTACACACACACACGCACACACGCACACACGTATACATATAAAATCCATTCCAATGGAGAGAACCACAGTGAAATCCACACAAGGTTTACAAAGTTATTGAGAAGTTGTTTGAATAGAAATATTGCTAACTTGACTGCAAGGGACAGAGATTACAAAACAAAAGGAGGCTGTCAGACCCCTCAAATGCTACCGACAGTAGGAAGCGAGCTGATAAAACTGCTCTGCTGCGGATGCAAGCTACTTTTCATGAAAAAGAAGAGCAGACCCGAGAATCAGGTGGTGGAGCCTCAGACACAGGGCTGTTCCCAAGCCCTGAAGCCTAATCAAGGAACTCACAACGTTTGCCAGGTTGGGTTTCACAAGAGCTCTGGACCAGTGACTCCTTTTCCCCTTTCACCTGTTTGGACTGGAATGTCTGTAACTGCTACCCTATACCTGTCCCACCATCACATGCTGGAAGGGCTGGGGGCAGACACTGGTCATTTTACTTTCACAGGTCCACGGCTGGAGAGAAACCGTGCCCTGGGAGCTGCGATGAATAGATTACATGCAAGCCCTTTATCCATGCCTGACCCCGATTTAACTTTAAGATGATGCCCTAAGGGGAAGACACTCAGACAACCTTGGTGGGCTGGGGTGAATGTATCTTACATGCGGGAGAGACAATGGGGACCAGAGTAGACCAATTCTAGGGGACACCCCCCTTCTGGGGCTCAAGCCTTCTTGTAATCCCCTCTCCATGAGCCAGGGAAGGACCTGTGCCTTGCTTCTAACCAATAGAACATGGAAAAGGAGATGGGATGCCGCTCCCGTGGTTATGTTTTACATGATAATGGCATCAGTGCTGCGCTATCATTTTGTGATTCTGTTGTGATACATACATAAGACTCCTGTGGTCTTGAAGAAGCAAGTTTCCATGAGTTCCACAGCAAGGAAGTGAATTCTACCAACAACCTGAAGGGGCTTGGAAGTGGATTCTTCCCCAGTGAAGCCTCCCAAGGGTAGCGGAGCCCAGCTGCTGGCGTCTTGGGAGACCCTGAGCAGAGAGACGTGGGCAAGGCCTGCCTGGACTCCAGACTCATGGAAAGTGTGAGATAACAAGTATTCGTTGCTTTAGGTCGTAAAGTTTGTGGTAACTTGTTATGCAGCAATAAAACATTAATACAGAGATTCTCAAAGTGCAGTGGACAGTGTGATGATAGCAAATTCTTAGATTAGTGTCGTCTTGGGAACAGCTTTTTTCATTGAAATTTTAACATTACTGGTCATAGCAGTGGCATCCAATCAGTTGGATAGTGATGTGCTGCTTGGAAAGGGTCAAAGTCTTGATAAACTGCTCTCTCACTTGTTTAAACGAAGCCAACAGTGTAAGGCTTATATTCAATCTTGCAGGATGAAAATGATGAAAACTCTAGGACTGAACAGCGCCGCAAAGAAACCTACAGTTGCCACCTTAGTGCCCCAATTTCGGTAAGATGCTATATGAGAGATAAAATTAAATCTTTCAAGTTCAGAGCATGTGTGGGAGGCCCAGAGAGCCACATGCTTTTTTCTTTTGATTTAGAAGATTATTTTCAGTTAGGTCACCCCCTCCAGGAGAGAAGCAAATAAGGCATTCCTGGAAATATCACCTCCCTTTATGTAGAATTTTCTAGTAATCAAAGCACAGTCATCCTCATTGGAGGAGTTCAGTCGACCAGGATTCAGAGTAGGTCGCTCAATGGGAAACCAACGGAAGTCTGGAGAGAAGCTGTGCTCTGAGGGTTTGCTCTTTGACCTCCAGTGTGACCAGCTAGAGGAGCAGCCAGGCCGTCCCAGAGACAGAGCGAGAGGCCCGCACTTGGGCGTTTACTCGTTTGCTTCTCGGCGCACACTTTCATT
Source organism: Mormoops blainvillei (assembly GCA_004026545.1). Classification (NCBI taxonomy): domain Eukaryota; kingdom Metazoa; phylum Chordata; class Mammalia; order Chiroptera; family Mormoopidae; genus Mormoops; species Mormoops blainvillei. Next base: position 12,330 of record PVJD01010189.1, read on the forward strand.
GACATTTCCTGCTTAAATAGCCTAATTCACTTGAAAAGACTGTGCGGATTACATGCATAATGAAAGGCTCTGCAGAGAGCTCTGAGCACTCTACCGCTAGAAAATAAAGTCATATGGCGGTCACGATAAGGAATTGCAGGGAGGTAGGCATTTAAATGATATCCCTCTCAGATTCTCAAGCGAGTGCTAGTTTATGAGCTAACTCCGGGCTTTCTAAATGCTTGAATCAGAAGCATCCTTATACATAGAAACAATATCTGACATCTGACATTAACTTGCTCTGTGACCTTGGGAAAATTCACTTGACCTACCTGGGTCAGTTGTGTCACCTGTCAGATGAAAGGACAGGACTAGGTGAGAAGGAAGTGACTTTGTTTTGACTCAGGAGCACTTATGCATGAAAACTCATGCCCGAGCACACCCTTATCATCGAGAGGCAGGCTGGTGTGAGGGTTACAAGCATGGGTTTCTGAGTCAGGGATTGGGGTTTGAGTCCTGGGCCTCTTCCTGTTACTAGTTGTGGGACTTTCAGCTAAGTCGTGTTTTCCAGAACAGGCATATCTCAGATATACTGTGTGTTCAGCTCCAGACCACTACAATAAAGTATGATAATAAAGCCAATTGTAATCTTTTTGTTGCTGGAGGGTATGGCCTTCAATTTGTAAAAAACACATGTTTGAAATGCGACACAGCAAAGCTCAAAATGAAGTATGGCTGCACCTAAAAAATGAAGTAAATACAATTTATTTGAATAGAAATGAAGGCTGAGGTAGTGTACCCATCAGTTGTCCAATAATGCTGCATAACAACGCGCTCCCCACCCCCCCCAACTCAGTGTCATTCCAGACAGAGGTCTGTCTAGAGAAAGTCCAGCCATTGCTAATATAACGAGAATGGTGTGAGGGACATCAGTGTACCCTGGCGGCCAAGAAGAGTGGACTGGAATGGGCATGCCTGAACAACGACTACTTCACTGTATTAGTCAGTGGGGTGGTAGATGTTGTTGAGTGAGTATGTGTACAGTGCGGCCATCGCATTCAAAATCACTGAGTGAGTAGAGCAACAAATCTGCATCAAATTTTGTGTTAAGCTAGAACATTCCTCTGCGGAAACTATTCAGATGATTCAGAAGGTCGCAACTGTGGGCAACTGGTGATTGGCAGCTTCATCATGACACTGTGCCATCTCAGGCATCACGTCTTATGCAGGTTTTTTGGTGAAACATCAAACCATCCAGGTGACGCAGCTCCCCTATAGCCCATATTTGGTGCCCTGTGACTTCTGGCCTTTCCCAAAACTAAAATCACCTTTGAAAGGAAAGGATTTCAGATCATCAATGAGATTCGGAAAATATGACAGGCAGCTGATGGCAATTGGGAGAACTGTGTCAGGTCCCAAGGTGTGTACTTTGAAGGGGACTGCGGTTTCATTGTCCTATATACAATGTATCTTGTATCTTGTATCTTCTTCAATAAATGTCTCTATTTTTTCATATAACATGGGTGGATACCTTCTGGAGAGGCCTCATACAATGGACCTGGGCCTGGGGCGACTTCTTCAAGCTGTAGGAATGTAGATGGGCTGGGGTGGATCCGCTCACTCTTGTAGACTCACTGAACTATCCAAGTCATATTCTTACAGTGAAGATAAAAGCATTAAGGTAAATCTCAGCTGTACATTTCAAGTCTTTGCTCACATCACCCCATTGGCCAAAGCAAGTCACATGGCCAAGTCCAAATTCTAGGGGTGGGGGGAGTACTTAGCCCTCCATGAGGCTTTGACAAGAAAAATGAGGAACTGAGTTAAATACCATATTTTGCTGTGTATAGTGCACACTTTTTTGCCCAAATTTTTGAAGGAAAAATAAGGAAGCACATTATACATGGGTAATACTAATTCCATATCTATATAAATGTTTTTAATTCCTTTATTTATGCTTATGTGTTAAAAGTGTAATTCTAGGAAGCGACAATGATACCCATATCCAAAATAATACCCTGGAATATGATCACTGGTTTTGTTTCTAAATATAAATAAATAAATAAATAAATAATCGAATTAAAATTTAAAAAATAATTAAAATTCATTAATTTTTAATTAAAATTAAAAATTGAAACAAAAGATATTTTTTTCCCTGAAAGTTTGGGCCAAAAACGTGGGTGTGCACTATACATGGGAGCACATTTTATACAGCAAAATATGGTAATTCAGTCCACCAGGTGGTATAGGTGAGGCACCTAGCAACCATGCCTAGTCAGGGAGAGGCATGACTGATCACAGCATCTCTGATTATTATTATTGTTTTCTGTCAAACTTCTATAGGTCAGTCAATCTTTCTTATGCTACTTGAAGCAAAGTAGAAAGTTTCTCCCGCTCAGAAGTACTGCCACTCCACTCATCTATTTAATACTGCAAAATGAGGTTCTATCCTTGGAATTATTATTGCATTTTCCCTGCCAAAAGCAAATACTTTGGAGGTGGGGGGCACAGAAAGTAATCAGTAACCCTTTTGGGAAGAAAGGCGCAGGAGAAGGAAAGGAAGGTGTGGGGCAATCAAATGCAGCTGGGTCTCTGCTTTAGATCTGGGTTCAAATCAGGCACTGAGTGAATTTAAACACATCAGTCCACCGTGTGGAGGCAAGGTTTCGTCATCAATGTAACTGGGTTAAAACTATTAAATCATTCTTATGAGAATGACACAAAACAATAAATATTAAATTTTGTGTACTCTGTAAAACACTATGCAATGCCTGGTAATAATATTGTGAATTTTGTTCAGACCTGTTTCATGGGATATTTCTGCAAAATCTGCACATTACTGTAGATCTGATGTGTGCTTTGCCTCACACGAGTATCTGCTCTGGGAATAGAATTGGGGTAAGACAGTCAAAGTTAGGTGATCACAGAGCCCGTGCCTGCATTCTGTCACTATGTGGCATTAAAACAGAAGACCACAGTCACTGCAGAAATTCTGGGCAAGGCACATTAATCAGTGAGAGAGAGAAGGCCTTCAGGAATCGATCTAACCATCAACTAGTCATAAATTACTTTCCAATACAATCTGTTATTGACAATTGCTTTAAAATGGTACATTCTATTTATGTTTACCTTGGTCTTAGGGTGACTGCACATATTATACTCTTGAGAGAGACTGGCTGAGAGCATTTGTTCATGACGTCTTAGTAGTCCAACTTTGACTGGCACCCTAGGCCCCATCTTTCAAATTCCAGGATCATGGAATATGAAAACCCAGTTATTTCCTACTTGACCCAGAGAGTTGCGGATGTGGGATCCATTCATTTGTGATTACAGAATTGTCACACCGAGTGCCGGGATGAGCCAGTCAGCTGGCCTGGAAAAGGTCTGTGGTTAATGCCCTGTCCTCCTCAAAATGAAGGGCCTGAAGTGACAGCTTTCCTGTGATGAGTTCCTCTGCTCTGAAAACATCAGCTTTTATTTTTTGGAGTAACAACTAGGTCATCTGAACTTAACGCTGTTCGGTCTTTGAAAGGAAATGTTAATGAAGCTTAAGTGAAACACTACAGTAAAAAAAAAGAAAGATGGCATTTTTAAGTGGTTGATATCAATTTTCCTTTTTTTGTTTTTAAACTTCTAGAGAGGTGTGCATGTATAAGAGAAATAGAAAAAAAGAAGAGAGAGAGAAGGAGGGAGGGAGAGAGAGGGAGAGAGAAAGAGAATTGGAGGGGCAGGCATGGGGCCCATCAAATACTAACTGCAGTGATACAATAAAAAGTTGCTTTTCAGAAGTTTCTACATGTGGTTGGGTCACAGAAATGAAGACGCATAATAAATCTTGCTTTGGCTTTGGCTTTATCCACCCCTTTGGAACAAAGGTTACCTTACCCAAATCTCCTGAATGAATTTAGGCAGCTGGGAGAACCTGGGGCCAGTGTGAGGCTTTTCCTCCAGTCTCTGGCAGTGGGAGGGCTGCAAGGTACACTGAAAATGATCCCGGCTACTGAGAGAGTGGAGAGTGCTCAAGTCTGCCTTCCTTACTGGTTTTGCAAGTGCAGAAATATTAGGGATAGCTTTAGCAAAAGATTAACAACCTGTCCTCCCAGTGAGAGCCTTGGTTCCAGTCAACTTAACAGACACGGTTGGAGGTCCTTTGCAATGGGTGTTTTTGACAAGAGGTTTTAAAATAAAGGTAATCTGCCCAACGAATTTCATTTTATAATTACATTTTCCTTAACAAAAAGCTAACAATCTTTACAACACACTATTTCTCCTGTAAGGTTTGTTATTTTTCTTAAATATCTTTTGAAAATTGTAAAGTCAGAAGGTCTCCCTGCATCTCTACTATTCATATCCATTTAACTGGTATGTCCCCAAAACCTGCCGGATGGCATATCAAATCAATATGATTGGCACACTTTAAATTGGATCTGACCTTTAAATGGATCAATTCATTTTGTAATAAAACAATTCCTTGACCTAAGACCTGTGTCCTCCATACATGGGGGATTGACCAACAGCAAACTCCTGAATGAGCCGTACACAAGCCCCTACACCATCCAGTCCCTCTTACCATCTGACCCACACTAGCGTTCCGTGATTAATTAAGCATTAGCCTTCTCCTGGAGGGAAAATATGCTCAATGGTAAGATATGGCCTAATATTAACCAGTAGAGTTGGTTAATTGGTCAGTTTCTATTAAATATCAATCAATACCTGTTTAAAATAGAAGGTCTTTTTGTCCCTACAGATTTATCTTCTCAAATATTCATCTTTTATGTATTTTACACTTTAGCTGGCCTGAAAAGTTTCAAAATTCTATTAGAAAATCAAAATCACAAGACCCAGGATTAGACGAACGTCGACTGATCTTTAGGTACAACACACTCACACGTTCGACGCCAGAGCAGAGCGACCACGGCCGTAAGGGCAATGGATTTAGTTAGCTGAGGTGGCGCCTGATAAGCGTTGCCCGTAATTTGTTAGCTATGGTCCTTCTTTGCATGCTTTAAAAAATGCGTCCGCTTTCATTTTTCCTATCACTTATATATAATGTAGTCAATATTCATGTTAACATAGACTAAGGTATTCACGTACCTCAGATGTCTTCTGATATAATGAGCAAGAGATATAGAATAGAATCTGATTTATTGGACAACATAATGATAAACTTCAAAAATGTTCAACTACCATATGGAGCTTTGGGGGCAATTATTTGATGGCCTACGGAATTCTTATTCTGAAGTACAGAAGAAAACTGCAATGGCCGGATTTTCTTTGTAGAAACTTAATGTATCTGAAATTCATTGGGTCTGATTTCTGCTTTAATGCAATTATTTTCATGAACATTTCTTGCCAAAAATCTACTTGCCATTTCTTTAAGGTAATCATATCCCATTCTAGGACTCAAATGATTCACTTTTATTTGAAACAGCCATTTCTTTGACTATAAAGACAAATTTGAATATATATGTATGCATACTTATATAAATACATGATTACATATATACAACCTATATATGTATCTGTATGCATGTGTGTATATATACATATACATAAAAGCATTTACTGTAAAATATGTTAGTAATAAATTTTATATAAAAGTTTAAACGTTCTGAGGGCAAATGCAAAACAATGAAAGGTTGTCTAATATAATGTTTAATCAAAAACTACTGCCAATATTTACCAGAAGGGGTGGATAATATTCTTTAGTATAAAGATTAGCAGATATCATTGGAAGTGAAAGAAACATTTCCTAATGTGTGATTGCATTTTTCTGTGTCAATTTAAAAAAAGACCTGACATCTAAGAGCTGAGGGTCCGTTGCGCGTGCTGCAGTTTGTAACAAGTGGCGAGCGTTACACTCATTGCGGGATAACTGTGGCTAATCTGGATATTTGAAAACAAATACGTGGCTCGGGCATTTTATAGTTTGCCCCAAAAGGCGATACACTTTATCAAGTGAGGACATGGTTCTTAAGTCGACGTAAAGGCAAATCCGCGCCATACCTTCATGGGGGCCAGCTGGATGGGCGTGATGCACGAAGGGTCCACCATGGGCTTCGGCCTGTTGGCCGTGTCTGCCAGCAGACTGTGCCACTGCTGGGGCAGGCCTGTAAACTTCTGCTCTTGTGGGTCAAACCCAGTATGAACCCTGTGTTCAAAGTTGGATGGGCCAGATATTTCAATCTTTTTCTTTTTCTTTCCAAACATGATGCAAAAACCTGGGAAATGCAAACAGAAAAGAGGCAGCTATTTATATCTTGCCCGCAGAAGGCCACAGGAAGCTCATTCGCAGTTATATCTTTTCATTAATGCCTCCAGATCAGCAATTTTCAACCTTTTTCATCCCTTGGCACACATAAAATAATTACTACAATTCTTTGGCACACCAAAAAAATATATTACATTATATTTTTTGACGCTCTGACAAAATAATAGGCACAATTTTAATTCGTTCATACTGGACCGTTATTGTTGTGTTGCTTCTCATTTTTTTTTATCTGACAATCTCAGGGAAAAGAGGACAGTGCCCCTGACTAAATAGTCAGGTATTTCATGTTTAAAAATTCTTGCCGCACTGTGAGCTTTATGGTACAGAAGACATGTTAGATAACCTGGGTTTGAATGTCAGGCCAATCACTTACCCTCTGTGATCTTGAGTAACTGCTTTTCCTTCTCTGCATTATTGTGAATAGGACAATCATGATCATCTGGGGACTCCTGACCACACTGTAATGGGCATCACACAAGATGATGTTTTGGCTTCAGTGTCGCTTTGCTAGGGAAGCCTTATCTCAGCCCTCAGACTTCAATAGGTGGGCGACACCCTCCAGCTCTGTGTACATATTCTTCTCAGCACCTATCCACTTGCTGTCAGTTAATTATCAGTGACAGTGTACCTGGTGTCTGTTTCTCCTACTAGGGTGTAAGATCTATGAGAGAAGAGATGCTGCCTGCTTGTTCATTACTATTTGCCTGTTTTTGGCGTATAGTAGGACTGAAGAAATATTTGCTGAGGGATCAAAATCAGGTGTTTATTCAAAGAACAGCACCTGGGGTCAGAGCTCCATATATGTTATCATCTTCCTTTGCTCTCTTCCTCCTTCCTTCTCTTCCTCTCTTCCCTTCATCCATCATTAACATTTCTGCTGCTTCTTTGAACACCTGGCAAGCAGGATCTTCCTGTTGCCTTCCAGTTTTCCCAAGCTCCTGTTACATCCTCTACTTGGATGTCTAGTGCGTTTGGGCTGCTATAACAAAATACCAGAGGGTAGGTGGCTTAAATACCACAGAAATTTTATTCCTCACAGTTCTGGAAGCTAGAAGTCCAAGATCAAGGTGCTGGCAGATTCAGTGTGTGGTGAGCACCTGCTTCCGAGCCGGCTGTCTTTTTGCTCTAACCTCACATGGTGGAAGGGACAAAAGTGCTCTCTCAGGCCCCTTTAATAAGGGCCAGAATTCCATGCATGAGGGCTCCACCCTCATGAACTAATCACTCCCAATGGCTCCACCTCCAGACGGCATCACCTTGAGAGAGGATGTCAACATAAGCCTTTTGGAGGGTCACATCCAGATCACAGCACTGGATATATAGTCTCTTGACAGCGATCAGATCCTTCACAGCCTTAACTCCCAGACTCGATCAAAGCCTTTTCTCCCATCTATCCTGCTTGTTACTTCAGGCTAGTTTAGAAAACTAATATAATGAAAAACTGATAAAATGTGATGAGCTCAAAATGCCTTGATGCTGTTTCTCCTGGAAAACATAACTCTCTCTCTGTCTCTGTCTCTCTGTCTCTCTGTCTCTCTGTCTCTCTCTCTCTCTCTCTCTATATATATATACACACACACACACACACACACACACATATATATATATACACAATTCCTTAAGTGCTTTTCTACTAGTAGGTTAATAATTATTGATCAGCTGATTTTAAACTTCTGAGTGCACCTAAGCCAAAGTGTAAAACAGTGGGGGAAGCCAGCCATGGCGGATTGTCTCAGGAGTGACCCCTGACATTCATGCTTCCCAGTGTCCATGTCTTGGGTGGGCCTCTCCCACACTGACTCTGAACCTGAACATGTAATTTGTGGCAGCCCATGGGATAACCGAAGCTGTGATGCAATCCCTCCTGCTGCTCTTGGAGCCAACAGCCAGCATGAGAATCAGGCTATCCTCTTGGAAGATGGCAGACCACACAGCCCAGCCACCCTCCAGGCCAGCCAGCACCCAGCCCTGGAGGCAGAGCCACCTAGCTGACCAGCAGCCACCCACCAGGGGAACCCAGGCAAACAAGCAGAAGGACCGTCCAGCCGAGCTGGACTCAGAGTGCTGACCTACAGAATCGGACACAAATAAATGGCTGTTGCTTTATGCCATTATATTTTACAGTAAATTGTTGCACGGAGAAAAGCTTACTGTCAAGAAATGCGAAGACCTGATTATTATCCCATTCCTTGCATCTTCAGAGTCCCATTTTCCTCTTTCTGTTTTTGCTGCTACAGAGTTTCAAGTAACGGTGTCCAATTTGGGTAACTGTATGAGCAGTTCTGTAATTGTGTTAACTCAGAAGAGTCCTGATTGGGATGCTACTGTCTGGGTGGTTGAAGACCTGGAATGTTTTCAGTGGCCAGGAAACTATGCCAAATAAGTAAGTGGCTCCATATACCATCTCTCGGTGTTATTTAGTGAAAATAAAAATACACTGGAAAGTAGGATCTGGTCATGTGTTGGTTGAGTCCACTTGACATTTTAATAAACATGATCATTTTTTAAACCAATCATTTAGAAAAATCATTTTAGAAGAGTTCTTTTGCATGTATTTTTACCTGAACAAGCACTGAAAATGCAAGGTCAAATATTTTTAGAGCCAGAATAGAAATGTCTTACTATTCTCTTCCTGACTGTGAATTTCCCAGTGGTACCTATGCCATTCAAGTGAGAGTATAAAAAAGAAAGCTGTTAATGAATTAATACTGTTCTTGTTTTTAAATAAGACAGTTGTAGAGAGAAAACCCATGGCCGAATTAATTTACCTATTTGCATTCTGTGAAACTATACAAGTGTAACCTGAATGGTAATAAATACAGTCCTATAGTCTAATAAGTTTGAGTTACAGTGTTACAGAGGAAGCAACTGAAAAGGAAAATAAACAGTTCCAAATCCTAAAGCAACATGCCTGTGAAGCTCACACCCAATGAAATGAAGTGAGAGGATCTCTATGGTGCATGGTGCTGTCCATTAGTGACAGTCATTACTCTGATAGCCGTGAGGAGTCCCACACTTGGGGGAAAGACAGACGAAGTCCTGACGCTTTTTGGCGCTGCGGAGCAGGGGCACGCATCATAGAGAAGCGAAGATCTGCTCAGCGCGTGGCCTCTGTGCTCTGATGTGTTCATGCTCAGTTGGTACCTGGCATGGTGTTAAACATTCAGTGTGTTTGATTTTACTTAAAATTCACAATAACCGTGTATTTGGGGTCCCCAAGACCACTCCCAGGTCTGATTTGCTAGGAAAACTCACAGGATTCATCATAGAGTCATATTCATGGCTGTGATTTATTATCGCAAAAGGACACAAAGCAAAATCAGCATCAGGAAAAGGCGCAGGACAGAGTCTGGAGGGGACCAGGCACCAGCTCCCAGGGGGCCTCTCCCCGTAGACTCACACAGGGTGTGACCAATGCCTCCAGCACTGAATTGTGGCAACATATGTGAAATGGTGTCTACCCGTGGGGCTCATTAGGGACTCGGTGCCTGGGGAATTTATTGGGTACTGGTCACATAGGTACCCTCTGCCTCGTCTGTGCCAAAATTCGACTCCAAAAGGAAAGCAGTGGTTTAGCATAAATCATATGTTTCCATAAACTGTTTAGCCACAGTAAGCCATTCTTATGGGGGAATGAAGGGAACCCACCTAAAACCCAAGTTCCCAGATGCCAGCTAAGGGGCAACCTAGCAAATAGGATTTTTTAGGTGGGCAGTCTGAGGCCTGCCGTGTTAGCTGTTTTCTTCACAGGAGGCATTACTATCGCACCTCCATTTTTACAGAGGCTCAGAGCCCAGGTTACAAACTGGCAAAGAGGGAGACTCCAAAGCTCAAAGCGCATGCTTTGCATCCCCGGGCAAGGCACTGCTGCCCTGCACCCGCCTTCTCTACTGGACACACCCCTACCCTTCTTAGAAAACCCTGCTCCCCTAGAAACACAGGTTGGTGGATATGGTGAGCTCTAATAAAGTAACTAGGAGATTCTGGGGATTTCTTGGGTCCCCTCATGTCTCTCCAGAGATTTCGACCCTTTTTCTGAGACCGCGTAGAACTCTGTCAGTGAGCAGGTAAGGCTGGAGGACTGCTGACACTGCTGAAGTCAGGGCAACCCCGAACACAGAACAGAAGGCCTGGCTGGTAGCATCCAACTAAACCAAGAGCACAGAATACCTTCCCCTGCTCCTGAGCTCTAGCAGACCTTCCAGAACCTTTTGGCAGCATGGACAGAAAAGGGGCCACATGCCAAAACCCAACAAGCTCAGGGGAGGCCTGCATGTGGTCTTATAGACGCTGAGACCGCAAGTTACCACATAGGATGGTCTGAACATAAAACTTCCTAACTAAAAGCAGGTCATGGAGGGTAGTCAAGTCCTAGGCAGGTATCTTCTCTGATAAAGGAAAGATTAGGCTTTTCAAGACTTAATATCGACTATTGCCTAATCTCCTTGTTTCATCATTAAACACAATGTGAGCATTCCCCTGCTGGTCGGCACTAACCAAAGTGTGTTCCCAGGACTACCAGCTCTCTGAAAGGGGAATTGGAAGGCGGGGAGGAGGTTGATTCCTTAGTCAAATAAATTTGGGAAAGTATGGGTTACACAGTGGTGATGATGAACTCCTTTAGCTTTTCCTTGTTTGGGAAGCACTTTATCTGCCCTTCCATTCTAAATGATAGCTTTGCTGGATAGAGTAATCTAGGTTATAGGTCCTTGCTTTTCGTCACTTTGAATATGTCTTGCCAGTCCCTTCTTGCCTGCAAAGTTTCTTTTCAGAAATCACCTGGCAGTCTTATGAGAACTCCTTTTAGGTAACTCTCTGCTCTTCTCTTGCTGCTTTTAAGATTCTCTCTTTATCTTTAAGCTTTGGCATTTTAATTATGATGTGTCTTGGTGTGGTCCTCTTTGCATCCACCTTGCTGGGACTCTCTCTGCTTCCTGAACTTGTATGTCTTTTTCCTTCACCAATTTAGGGAATTTTTCTTTCATTATTTTTTCAAGTAAGTTTCAATTTCTTGCTCTTTCTATTCCCTTTCTGGCACCCCTATAATTCAAACATTGTTATGTTTGAAGTTGTTGCAGGGGCTCTTTATCCTATCCTCATTTTTTTTTTTTTTTGGATTTTTTCTTCTTGCTGTTCTGATTGAATGTTTTTTTCTTATGTTCCAAATCATTGATTTGATTCTCAGCTTCATTCATTCTACTGTTGATTCCCTGTTGTTGATTCTCTGTTGTAGTTTTTTTTTTTTTATTTCATTTAGTGTAACCTTCATTTCTGCCTGGGTCTTCTTACGCTGATGAAGTACCTAGTTGAGTTCCCTGAGCATCCTAATAACCAGTGTTTTCATTTCTGCATCTGATAAATTGCTTATCTCCATTTTGTTTAGTTCTTTTTCTGAAGTTTTGTTCTCTTCTTTCATATTTCTTTGTCTCCTCATTTTGGCAGCCTCTCTGTGTTTGTTTCTCTGTATTAGGTAGAGCTGCTTTGACTCCCTGTCTTAGTAGTGTGGTCCACTGTAGAAAAGTGCACCTGTAAGTTGTATGGAGTGGAGCCTTAGATAATCGCCAGGGTGGGGCAACTTGTGTAACCCAGTTTGATGGAGTTTCAGATATAATGTTGTTGCTCTGTGGTTCCATTTGGGGGAGTTCTCAGAGAAGGGACAATGGCCGCTGCCTGGCCTGTCAAGTTTTGTCCAGGAAGAAGCTGTCCCCTGGCACTTGCCCCAATGCCAGACACTTCAGTTTCTCCCCGTATGCCACTAGTGCCCTTCAAGCTGCTGTTCTGGTGCTGGAGGCCAGAGGAGTGATTCTCTGTAAGTCCTAAGTCGGGTGCTACCTGTTAACAGGAGATGCTTGAGAATCCCACAGGTGCTTCTGCCATCCCAACCCCCACCAGTTTTTATAGCCAGAAGTTATGGGGACTTATCTTCTTGGCACTATAGCATTTGGCTGGGTGGTCTGGTGTGGGGCTGGGATCCCTTGCTCCCAAGATATCCCTCCCGATTTTTATCCACCACATGTAGGTGTGGAACCACCATTCTGTGTCTGTGTCTCTGACCCTCTTACCTGTGTGAATGAATATGACTTTAATTCTTTGGTTGTTGGACTTCCATACAGTTCAATTTTCTGATGATTCTGGATGATAGTTGTTCTGTCATTTAGTTGTAATTTTTGCTGTGGTTGTGTAAGGAGGTGAGCCATGTTTACCTATGCCTCCATCTTGACCAGATGTCTGAAGCTGAGATGGATACTAGCAGAGACAGTGGCGGCTCTCAGCCCTGCAGTCAGGCCATTCTTCAAGGTACATCTCCGGGCTGTCATGTCTCTTTGGTCACTTGCTCATCTTTACCTTTGCCCAAAGCCAAGGGGTGATTTCAATCTCTACATGTTCTTATATAGAAGGTGTGTCTTGGAAGAGATTGAAAGAAATCCAAATTCTCTGACTCCAATTCAATGCTCTGATATTTTCACTGTCATCTAAGCCCTAAACCCCTAAACTGGCTTTCAGGGACACCCCACCTTTTGACCCTGCTTAACAGATTGGCCTACTTTCATTTAAGCAAATATTTAGTCTAAAAGCTCCTGGATGCAGTATCTCTCAGTTCAGATTTGTTAGCTGGGATAGTGAGCAGGGATTCAGAGAAAGACTAGCAAACAGCAGAAGAGTGCCTGGGACTGTCCGAGTCAGGCATTTTGGGGTGGTGGCACAGCACCACACTAGGGACCAGAAAACGTTCCTTAAACTACACTTTAATAGGACTGACTGTGTGCCAGACACTGTTCTGTATATGATCGCTCACACAGTCTCTTCACTGGGATTTACATAGTAAAGAAACTATTATTCCCACTCTACAAATAAGGAAACTGAGATGTTAAGGAATGAGCCCAAATTCACCCAAGGAGGAAGAGGCTGAAACAGGATTCAGGCTCAGGCAATCCACGTCCTGAGAACAGGCCTGTACACTCCTGTAGGCTCACTGCCTTCAATACTCGCCTCACTTCTGCTTTATGGCATGCCCTGTGGCCCTGGCAGTTTCTCTGGGATGGAGAGTCCTCCTCTCTAAATGGAGGTAACTTCAAATTTGCCTAGCTTTGGAATAGTTAGAATAACTAAATAAGAAAGCAGAAGAAGTCCTTTGGAAGCCACGTCAACAATAACAACACTAGCTCACATGAAGGGAGTATTTCCTGGAATCAGATATTGTCTAGGCTGCACATCATAGCCATTCCCTTATATTCTGACCACTTTGGGAGGTGTTACCTTTATTTTACAGGTGTGGGGAATGGAGCTTAGGGAGGTTAAATGATTTGATTTCCCAAGGTGGTATGATTAACAAGTGGCAGAAATGGATTGAAAACCAAGTCTACCTAACTCCAGACTTGGTTCTTAATGGCTGGTATCGACTGTTTACTGCAAAGTCCTATTCCATTACTGGTATGAGATTACTTTCACTTACAGTGAATTTTAGGCAAAATCAATAATCATGTACCTGGAACCAGCCTGGGGTGCACAGGTAGGCTGTTTGGGTGGGTAGAAGGGGGCTCCAAACCCTGTGAATCATCAAAAAGCATCAGGGAATTTGGAAATGAACAACAAAAATATGTCACCTTGCAAGATGTAAGCTCTTTAAAAAAAGAAATGATTATTATAAAGAAGCCCATTACAACAAGAAGAGAAAGACAAGAAACTTTGGGAAAACCAAAAACTGGAATAGAAAGACAACATAATCACAATATAATTGTTGGCTCATCAGTAAGCAGTGACAAAAATCACAAAATATAAAGAGCAGTTACAGCTACAACCAAAAATAGCCAAAGAATTTTAATAGTAAAATGGAAGAGGTGGACAAATTGCATAATAAAGCTAAATTCTATCTGTTGTAGCAGAAAATAAAAGGATGGAGTTGTCTAAATTTAATACAGCTATATACATATACTTTTGCCCATATGCAAAATACATATATTTTTGTTCTTTTTTTTAAAAAAAGACCCAAACTGAAATACCATATGGTGACTTCTGGGAAGCAAAACTTGGGAGTTATCCTGGGTCATGTCAGGGAACCACTGGATTTCTTACACTTTTTGGTAAACCATGTGTGATATATTTCCATCCTAAAATATTTTCTAACCAATTGAAAACAAACATGTTAAAATTTACATACATCAGAATATATTCTGATATATTATTATATCAGAATATAATATTCTGAATTATTATATATTAATAAATATAATAAAACTTTATTATAATAAAGTTCTCAGAATAATAAAACTTTAAAAATCCATTCTCTAGGCTACTGTTCAGATGACAACGTGGACATCCAAAGGGCACCAGACCACTTAGAGTCTCACCTCAGCTGAGAAGGGACAGTTCACAGAGAGTGAGTGTTCATTAAGGTGTTTGAATCATGAACTGATTTCTGATCTTGGGCCCCTTTTACCCTTGTTTCTATTGTTCTACATTACTTGCTAAAGTTTTTGAGTACTGGCAAAACTTACTTAAGTCTGTGGTAGCCAACTTCACTGAAAGTGCTGTGTAGTTTGGGAAAAAAATACTTTCTCTGATAGTTGAATTGCACATTACCAATTGGATGAGCAGATGGAGATGTGTAAAGAAACCATGTACGACAGAGAAGGCATAAACAAGTGCCCCCTATCTAGCCTCTCTAGAATGTCTCTTAGCTCATAGAGCCTCAGCTTGTGGTATAAGCATTGTGCTAGTCAGGGTTCTCTCAAGAAACATAACCTACCGGGTTTAGTATAGGAATTGGCTGATGTGGTTCTGTCAGCCAAGACATCCCATGACCTGCTGTCTGCACGCTGGAGAACCAGGAAAGCTTGTGGTGCTGTTCAGCTGAGTCCACTGGCCTGAGAATCAGGGGCCGACGGAGTCGGTCTGATTCTGAATCCGAAAACATGAGAACCAGGAGTATCAATGAGAACCAGGAGCATCAATGCCCAAGGGCAGGAGATGTGCATCTCAGCTTAAGCAGAGAGGGCAAACTCACCCTTCCTTTCTCTTTTTGTTCTATTTGGGCCCACAAGGAATTGGGGGATGCCCACTCACACTGGGAAGGGCCATCTGCTTTATTTAGTTCACCAACTGAAATGCCAGTCTCTTCTAGAAACATCCTCATGGACACACCCAGAAATAATGCTTATCAGCTATCTGGGATGCTTAGTCAGTGTCCCTGACACATGATATTAACTATCACAAACACGTGGAGGAGAAATGATAAGAACATTCTTCATGTTTATTTAGAAAATGAAGTGATCTTGCAGGAAGATCACTTCCTGACTGGAAACATGCTTACTGGCCCCGAAAATCACCACTAACATTTTTTTTCCTCCTGAATACTTTTGGCTCAAAAATCGGTTTCAGGACTATGAATTCCATTTTCACTTTCTTGCCCAAAGTCTACCTTTTTATATAGCTACCTGGCAATCATATATTTTTTACAACCTTTGACATTCTTTATTAATTTGTAGAGCGGGAATAATCGGTAAGAACAGTAATATACTGATAGGAAATATCCCTACTTTTCTAAACGCTGTCAATACTCACAGAGGTTTGAATGGAGCTTGGGCTACAGGATACAAATTCAAAAGGCATTAGTCTTCCGGTGTATTCAAAATTGTTCAAAAGGTATTCAGGACACATGCCACAATGTGGCTGATCTTTAAGATACTATGGTAAGTGAAATAACCAAACACAAAGGGACAAGTATTGTATGAGTCTACTTACATGAAGTGCCTAATGTAGTCAAAATCATAGAGACGGAAAGGAGAAGGGCACTGCCAAGGGGGGGGGGCGGGAATGGAGGCTTACTGTTTAATGAGTTTCAGTTTGGGAAGATGGAAAGGTTCTGGAGATGGACGGTGGTGACGGTTGCACCACTATGCGTGGATACTTAATGCCATTGAACTGCACGCTTAGAAATGGTTAAAATGGTGAATTTTCTGTTGAGTATATTTTATGATGATGATGATGATGATGATGATATCAATAAGGATATACAAATGGATTTAAAAAAAGAGTTTCTCCATGGAGAGTAACCTCACAGAGTGATGTGATAATACATTCCTAACTGGGCAGGTCAGGGTAGGTAGCCACACCCCAGCCTGTAACTAATTCAGTAAAAGCCAAGCCTTGTTGTTGCCTCAAGCAAGCCCTGTGCATTGTTTCTGTGCATCTAGGGTAGCACGTTTTTGAAAATGTGTCTTCTTAGACCCCTCCTAAAGCAGACCAACCTCAAAAGAGCAAATAATCTTAATGAGCATGTAACTCTCCCCATTTTGCTTTCTCCCAGCTTCATGTAACCTTCCTTACATTGCCTCCTTAACTTCAACTGCATAAAGGAAGCTGCAAAGCAGTTATTCTCCAGAGCATTTGAGATCTTGCTCTCCAACATAGGGTGTCAGTTTGGCTCAAATAAACTAAAAAATTCTCTATAGGTTTGGCCATTTCTTACCTTCCCATACTGCAGGAGCTTTGACTGGGAGAAGGCAGTTAGCAGAGAGGGGTCCTTTTCAAGACGGGGTGGAGCAGGGACATGAGAAGCAGTAGAACTAATCTTTTCATTCACGTTCCCCCTCACCATCAAAACGGTATTGGTCTAGCCTTTGGCACTGCCAACTACTTAGGGGTATGTTTGCAAGCCCTACAGCTGAAGTGAGAAGTTAACGTACTTGCTAGACTCATAAGGTTCTCAGCCAGCAGGACAGCTGGATTCTTAGAATGAAAGCACAGAATAAAATAACAGTGCCTTTAATGTACATCTCAAGAGTGACTCTGCTCTCATTGACTCCCTCATGAGATTTTTCCTGTCTTACCTTCAGATCTATTTTGAAGAACTTAGTAAATGTAATAATGGGTATTTAAGTACTTCGGAAACACCTACCTGTGTTGAGATAATTTAGGTTTTAACGACGGGCCTGTCATTGGTAGAAAAGAGATGGCTGCTTGAGAAACTGTATTGCAATGGAGATAGTACTAACCATACTCTCTCCTTGTTGAGATGTCAGTGCTCAGACATGCATTTGTCACAGCCTCAGAATTGGGAACAAAATGCTTCACCAGGCTTTTCGTTACACTGCTTTTTGGTAAAATATAACACTCATCACACATTTGGGATTCAGAGGAAAATATAAAAATATTGGGAAGGGTTCATAGAACGATGAAAAGATAAAGTTTTCTAAGAAAAAGAATGTCATCACATCCAAAAAGATGTAAATGACATGGTTTCCCCTCCTGGGATTCTTTTATGTCCCCTGAAAGCACCCATGGGATAGTCAATGGGTTCCTCCAGGTGGTTCCCATGCCAGAAAAACTGCTTCGAAGCATGCTGGGTGAGTAAAGATTATGCTTGACCAGGCCTCCATCTGTACAGACACTTGCGATCCAGTTGTTCTGTGCTCTGTGCCTGCTCTTCTGAGCCCTAATCCAGCGACACCTGCCTTCTCAACAGCTTGAGCCTCTTTCTCCTATTGTGCATCTGTCTCTGGCTTCCAATTTCTATCCTTTGGATGAGCTCAGCCTTCATACCCGACTTCTTGCTTCTTCTTTGTCCTCTACTGTATGAATCTCTCAGGTACTTCTCACTGATCTAGTTAGTTGGATCTCACCTACCTGCTAGTTCCTTCTCACCTATACTTTCTGAGTCCATCCTGGTTCTAGAATCTGTGGCTGTGCTGAGATTTAGCATATCCATTCACCCGACTCCACACTGTCTGGATCTTAAACACTGCAAGACCACTGTTGCCTAACTCAACTCTCCATCCTGGCTTCTGCTCATCTATTGCATTTTTCTACCACCCAACACCCAGGACTGACAAAAGGTATGCTTTGAGGAAAACATATTTAAATTCTGATCATTCCCACAGTGCAGAGTGATAACCTAATGTCTAAAGAGTAGCAAGAAGAAAATCATAGTTTGTAGAACAGCATCAAGAGAGTAGGCACTCAAAAAATTGCAGAAAAATGTGTTAAATGTTACAGTCAAAGCTCCTACTTCACCAGGTCTTATCCTATAGCACCAGTTTAGGTCCTCCTTATACCCATGACCCGAGCTGTGGTGACACAGCCCAGACCCGTCTCCTAAGCTCCAGATACGCACATCCAAATCTCCCCCGGGATTCTTTTCACTCGTGACACTCAGCATCTCCAAACCTTGAGTCACAATCTTCCTACTTGTTCAAGCTGTTCCTTCCCTAGATATCTCAGTCTTACTATTCAGCACCGTGTCGCATCAAACTGCTGAAGGCAATTCTGGGACTCCACTGCGACTTCCCCTTCTCTGTCATCCTGCACAATTGCCACCAATTCCTGTCCGTTCTGCTCCCCAAGTGTCCATTACACTTGAATATCTGTTAGAATTCCCACTGTATTAGTTTTCTATTGCTGCTGTGACAAATTACCACAAACATAGCAGCTTAGCCAACACAGGTTAATTACGGTACAATTCTGAGGGTCAGAAGTCTGACATGGGTCTCCCTGGGTGAAAATCAAGTCATCAGCAGAGCTGTGTCTCTTTCTGGAGGTTCGAAGGGAGAAGCCAGCTCCTTGCTTTTTCCAGTTTCTAGAGGCCACCCGCATTCCTGGGCTTTCGACCCTTCCTCCATATTCAAAGCCTGCTTCTCTCTGACTGTGCTTCCCTGTACATCGCTCTGCCTGACCCTCCTTTTCTGCTTGGCTCATCCGCTTACAAGGGCACTTGAGATTACATTGCACCCATTTGTATAATCTCCCTATTTTAAGGTTGGTTTATTAGCACCTGTAAGTCCACCTACAATCCTAATCCCCCTTTGCAATGTCACCTAACATGTTCACAGAGTTCAGAAATTAGGACACAGACATCTGGAGGGGATTATTATTATGTCTACCACACCCCCTGTCACTACCGTGCCACTCTCATCTTTCTCCTAGGCCACTATGAAGTCTTTTAGCTGTTTTCCTTCAACAAAACTTGCCCTCTTCCAGTAGCCCTCCACACTGCAGGCAGACCAACGTTCCTAAAATGCAAATATGATTGCATCCTGCTCTCCCTCGCTCCTCAGCCTTTTCTATGGCTTCTCATTGACCTTAAAAAACAAACCCAAACTCCTTAGCACGGATCACAGGGCTCCCTGTGCACACATCTCCAATGGCATCATTTCCTCTCCCCTTCATTAAACTTTATGTCCTTAGTCACCTCCGTTACCTTAAAGGCCCTCCACCCCCTCTAACTTCTGCCCCCCCTCTGTGCCAGCTCTGCCCTCTCATCTCAGTCCTCACCCTAAGTCTCCCTTCTAGTCTCAGATCAAATGTCACTTCCTTGTGGAGGCCACTTTTGAACCCCAGAACCCCTCTCTTCTTAATTCTCCACCATCCCTTGTATAAGCATTACACTACAAAAAAAATACTATGCCAAATTATGGAAGCAATACATGAACACACGCAAGTCATGAACAGTTCAAACAATAAAAATGCATCTAGAATAAAGACTAAAAGTCCACAGCCACACCTGTTCTCATTGCAAAATCCCAAACCTGGACCTTTTCCTATTTGTTTACGAGGGGAGACTCCAAAAAAAATGGAATTATCTTTTGGAGGGCGCACCCCTTGTAGTACATGCTTCCCCTGCTAGGTGAGTGTTCTAGGAACCCATCTGTATCAGTGTCCCAACCGGCATTGTTGTGAGAGGCTGCTGCTTCAGTGGATTTTTTTTGAAGACACTTTTAACACACTTACCATTTCATAATGGGTGATTTACGAACACACCTGCCTACACTGGGCTGACTGTTCAGCAGTTTTTGACCCAAAACAGCATGACCCCCATGTCCCACCCTCCCTATTCACCCAATCTCTCTGTGAGTGACTTTTTTTTGTTTCCCCAGATGAGAAACATCCTCAAAAGGAAACATTTTGCTGATGTGGAAGAGGTGAAACAAAACATTGCAGAAGCACTAAAAGGCTTCAAAACCAACAAGTTCAAAAACTGTTTTGAGCAGTGGGAAAAAAGTCTGGATAAAAGTCAAATGGAGAGTACTTTGAAGGTGATTAAAGTTTAAACATGTAAGAATAAGTACAGAATTTTTTAATAAATAAATTCTGCGCTTTTTGGGTCCCCCTTCATATGCACACCTGACTTTTCATACATAAACATGACCACGCTATGCTCACTGTTGTGGGATTAGCTTTTTGTGTCATTTAACTTATTTTGGTTGACTTTTTTTTTTTAAACAAACTTTGGCTATCTTTTTATGTCACAACACATATCAATACTTGCTTTTTGAAAGCATTAGCATTTTGTAAAATGTAATGTACTGTAATTCGTCTATTGATTTTTTTTAACTCTCAAAAACAGCATTCCAGTGAGAATCCTTGTGCATGCATCATTCTGCATGAATGTGGGCAGTTCTGTGGCAAAGAATGTCAGGTATGGAAATAATGTGATGAAAGGCTTATGTATTCATTTGCTAGGGCTGCCACATAAAAGTGCCACAAAGTTGGTGGCTTAAATAGCTGAAACTTATTTTCTCACAGTTCTGGAGGATTGAAGTCTGCGATCAAAGTGCCAGTAGCATTCGTTTTTTCGGAGGCCTGTCTCTTTGGCTCTTAGATGGCTGTCTTCTTCTGTCTTCACATGGTCTCCCCTCTGTACCAATGTGTGCCCAAGTGTCTCTTCTTAAATATAATGACCCCATTCATATGGACTAATGCCCACACTAATGTCCTCATTTTAACTTAAATACTTCTAAATACTATCGCCAAATAGAGTCACATTCTAAGGTACTGGTAGTTAGAACTTCAACATATGAATGGGGAGGTAAAATTCACCCTAGAACAGCCTGAATGTTTAAAAATTTTAAATGCTCGCAATTTGGCTTTCAGAAAGCCTGGATCATTCTCCTCTTTTACAAATGTTTTCAAAATGGAAATTTAGTCTTCCTTAGTAGGTCCATAAGCCCCATAAGCTGATGTCCATCTTTTCTGTTCCTGACCTACTTGTATAGTAGGTGTCCAATAAATACTTGTTGAATAAATGGTCCCCAGGTCAAAATATTTCCCTTAATAAAAAAGCAATCTGTGGTTTGACCAGATTGGCCGCCCACAGGGTAAAATTTGCAGCCCTGCATCTGAGCCCTGACCTCGGGCTCTGCATCTAAGGAACCCAAATTAAATGCACAGCTGCCGCTGGAACAGAGAACCCAGCTCTCAAACATCTTCCTCATAGGTTTTATCACTCCTTAAGAAACATTTATTAAATGCTTACTGTGTACCAAGCACTGTAGGCAAAGCAGTGGCAGGGGTAGAGGCAAGACTTTATGGAGCAGAGGGGAGACTTTCTAGTGGAGGAGAAAGACAGGTCAGCAGGGTGATGTCCAGAGTCAATCTTCCGTGTGCACATTCTGGCTCTGCTGCCAACTGGGGTAAATAACTCAGCATAATACCCTTGAGACCCACTCAAGCTGTTCTGAATATCAATACTTAGTTCCTTTTTATTGTTGAGTAGTATTCTACGATACGGTGTTCATTTGACACCTGCTGTCATGGTTTGTTTGACCATTCACCTATTGAGGGATAATTTGGTTGTTTCTAGTTTTTGGCTACTATAAATAAAGCTGGAATAAACAATAGTGAACAGGATTTTGTCTTCTTGAAAGTTAATAGTTTTTTATATTGATTATGTATTAAAATGATAATATTTTAGGTATTTAGGATTAAGTAAAAAATATTATTAAATATACTCACTTTTCTTTTACATTTTAAAATATGGCTACAAGAACATTCAAAATGAAATATGTACCTCACATTATATTTCTATTGAATAGTAATGTGCAGAGCGACTTTGAGGAGAGTAATTGTGTGGCTACTTGTGACATGGATACAGGTGAAGAATTCCTGAAGTTGTCTTTATAGATAAAAAAATGTAGTCTTCCAGGGTTAACACAAGAACTCCGGGCGGAAGGAACGCAAAGGATAATGGCCCCAAGAAGCCTCATTTAAGCAACAGAAGCAGTCCGTGTGGCTGAAGCAATATTGATGGGGTGGGGAATGGCATGACCCACCATCTCAGGACAGACATTGCTTAGATAGTGCCATATTCTCCAGTTTCCTTTTATATTTTACTCAACTAATAATAATGCCCAAATATCCTCATCAACTTTCTGAGAGTAATAGGTAGAAAACTTGATACAGAAAGCATTTTCTGGGTGTTTAAGTAGAGCAGAGTTACTCAGATAGGTTTTGGCCCATGCATGAATCCTGGCAATACCACTGATATTTATTTGCTTAAAACTTACTGGAACTTGTGAGTAGATTAGTGTACTAGTTAGCTTTTGCTGCATAACAAGCTAGCCAAAACTGAGTGACTTAAAACAACCACCATTTATTTAGCTCACAATACTGTGGGCTGATGTTTTGTGGTGAGCTCATGTAGGTGACTCTGGTCTTGCTGTGCTCACTCAAGTGTTCGTGGTCAGCTCTGGGTTGGCTGGACACTGACTGGTCTAGGTGGCCATGTCAACTCTAACCTTTCAGCAGGATAGCATGGGCTTGGTTTGGTGGTATCAGGGTTCTGAGAGATTTCAGAAGTGAGGCCTCTTGAGACTCAGGCTTGGCACAAGCACAGCCTTGGTCCCGCTAAATTCTGTTACTAATACAAGTCATAAGTCCAGCCCAGGTTCAAGGCGTGGGGAATCGCAGTCCACCTCTTAAAAGAAGGAGCTACAAGCTGACATTGCAAAGTATGTGGCTACAGGGAGAGACAGAGAATCAGAACCATGTTTAAAATATATCACGATTAGTAACAGTGGTGTGCTGATAACAGTTGGGGAGGGTCTCGGGTGGGGACAAACAAGCCCTGGCCATGTTGGTTAATTTCTGTGGTGCAAGTATTCCCTGCATGACTGATTTCGAGCTACCATATAACACTGCTAAACAAGGACATCTTAAAAGGTTCCCACAACTGGCTCTCAAAGCCCACGAGAGTCAGCTCCAGCATGTCACTGAAAATAATCTCTAAATCTGGCAATTGGCAGAATACTCCAATTTCTGGCACTCACTCATTCAGGACAGCACATTAGGATCCCTGCCCTCTCTTTAAAAGGCTGCTATAGGGGGCTACATGCCCCTGCAACAGGTACAAAGGCCTCCAAACTCCCATACTGGGTATAAAGATTGTAGAGGTCTTTGCAACAGCAACTATGAAATTCACGGTGGTTGTTGTCATAATGTAATTTGCAAACTTCTCGGGTGATCGAAATAGAATTATATATGTACATGCATGTGCATATATATGTGGCTGGTAATTAAAATCAGATCTCCTATAGATCATAATTGGAAACAATGTCAAGTTTAACAATGTTAGAGAATTCAATCTCCAAGAAGAGAAAATATGATGCATTAGAATTTCACATGGAGCAAAAGAACCTTAATTCACCCTAATTTTGCTTTATTTAGGTTGGTAGGATGAATTACACAAACACTTGCCTAATTTTTCTCTTTCTTATCTGAGGATCATATGCTACCTCCTGGGGTGAATATGGATTTCACTTGGGCAATGGTACTTGTCATATTTCCAAAAATAAGTTATTAGCATTGCTACCAATTGTCACAGAGTCGAACACCTGTTTGAGACTGTGGAGAGAGTCAGCCGGCTAGCTCTCCAGCTCTAAAGTCTCTGATCATATGTAGTTTTACGAATAGAGTATGAGGTTTAAGAAACTCTGCCCTGCTGAAGAATACTGGTCAAAACTCCTGAAGGTATGTCAGCTTCAACCCGAGGTTTCCATGCATAGAAACCCCTGCCTTAGAGAATAATGCTCACCCTCTGGCTACCGTCCTCACATTGCCTCTCCACAGCAGCAAGTATGACAAAGAGAAAGGGCGCAGCCCTAACAGACCAGCTGAAGGGCCCCATAACAGCGGCAAAAGCAACAATTAGCCTCCGACATAGCTTCCTCCCAAACCTGAAGCGGCCTACGCCTACTGTAAGACGGTCCCAGGTTCTCATTCAATGATGCCTGTCACCCGAGGCCCTCACACTCCAGAAGAGCCTGAGGAGGTTGCTGGTAACAGAGGGCCGAAGGCTTTCAGAATTATACAACACAGGCGAATTGTACAACAGGCTGGCTGTGTGCATGGGATAGATGTGATTTGCCCTCCAAACTGATTAAATCTATCATAGGGCAAGTTTACCTGGTCTCACCATTCTTCCTTTCCTTAGTCTTCCCTTCATCTTTTCCCCCAACAAACACTTTACTGAGCACCTATTAACCCAGGCACTGTTCTGGGTGCTGAAGGCTCAGCAGGGAAACAGATGAAGATCCCTGCCTCCGTTATGGGGCTCATGTTACAGCCAGGAGAGAAAAGCACGCACAGATAAATAGGTAAATTACCTAGTGTATTAAAAAGGAATAAGGGCTGGGGAGGGAAACAAGGCAGGGAAGGCGGATAGTGAATGCTGGGATGACAGAGTAGAAATTTGAATTGTGGAGTCAGGGGAAGAGAGGATGTACCTAAGAAGGTGATATTTGGGCAAAAATCTGAAGGTTTTTTGGAAAACCATGAGAATGCCTGGGCAGAGTTCTAGAATGAGGCAAGAGCAAGTGCAAAGGCCTCGACATGGGACATGCCTGGGGATTCACAAAAGGTACCCGATGAGCAGGAGAAGGGTGAGCAGAAGAACAGAGACGCGAGGACGGATGGAGCGGGAATCAGATAACTCAGGGCAGTGTTCCTCGAGTGTAGCCCCGAGACTGGCAGCATCAGCATCACTGGGCAGCTTGTTAAAAAGGCACATTTTGTGGGGTTCCACCCCGGACCTAATGAATCAACAAGTCTGGGGTGGGAACCAGACATCTGTGTTTCATGAAGCTCTCCAGATGTTTCTGAGGCCCAATCAAGTTTGAGAAGCAATAATTTAGGGTCTTGTCTCCCACTGCAGGACTTTCCTTTTCTCTGAGTAGAATGGGGGTGATTTGATGTTTGGTGACTTGAACGGAAACAATATCTGATTTGGATTAAGATGAGTATCTTGCCCTGGCTGGTGTGGCTCAGTGGACTGACTGCCAGCCTGTAAACCAACAGGTCACCAGTTCAATTCCCAGTCAGTGCATATGCCTGGGTTGCAGGCCATGTCCCCAGTTGTGGGCATGCGAAAGGGAACCAATTGATGTATCTCTCACACATTGATGTTTTTCTCCCTCCTTTCCTCCTCTCTAAAAATAAATAAATAAAATCTAAAAAAAAAAAATGTGTATCTGATTGTATGTTATCTGGGTATACGAATATTCATTTTCCTAGACCACAACAGGTAGTATGGTGGGGACATGGTCACGTAGGGTCAGCCCCCTTTGCATGGCCTCCTGGGGGTGCTCTTCAGCCTCCCTGGTCCCAATACAATGCAATGGAAGCCTGGGTTTATCTGCCCATTTCCCTCACTGACACTCTTGAATAATGACAGCACATACATTTTTCCAAATCTGGTGGTTTAAGGTTTTGCACAGTTTGGTTGCTACCTAATGAAGAACCATTTATTAACTCAGCAAAATATTGGCAGTGGTGTATACCATGCACTGGGCATTAATGCAGCAGCATTTCATACTGTGATCACTCTCTGATCTTTTTAAGATAACATGATGATGTTCAGTGTGGCTATGGGACGCTGGCACGGCATGATGGCACTACAGAAAAAAGTAACTAAAATGTTAACAGCAAGAACAACAAGATGCTTCCCAATGCATATGGATTTCACATGATGTATAGCATGGGGGCAAAAGTAGGTTTACAGTTGTTCATATGGAAAATAATACAGGAAGTAATAATAGAAGAATAAACTGTGTTTAGTGTACTCACAACTGTAAACCTAATTTGCCCCACCCTGTATATGGATTTCACATGATTTTCCATCTACGATATGGAGCTCACACCAAGAAGTGGGTGTCCAGCCTGGGACTACATTCCCAGCTCCCTTTGTATCCAGGTATTGCCATGTGATTTGTCATCACCAATAGAATGTGCACAGAAGTGAAGTCAGTCCATTCCAGATCTTGGCTATCATGTTTGTCAGTGGGGTGCAGAGAAAGATGAAGTTCAAGAAGGTGGTAAAATTTCAAGGCAGAAACAGCCTGGGCCCCTCGATTGTTGTGGGTAGGAGACCCTCCTGCTGACCAAGAGCACCGGCACCAGACTTCATGCAAGAGGGAAATAAAATTATATTGGATAAGCTAATGAAATTCTGGGCTTTAATTGTTATAACAATGAGCATGCTGTAATATACATGTCATTTTTTTCTGATAGCAATACTATTTTTCAGCAGTAGTACTACCCTTGCATATCAAAGAGGAAAAAAAAGCTGAGTATTAGAATGAAATTATTTGCCTAAGGTCACTTGGCTAGCTGGTGGCAGATATGGGGCCCATGTCCAACTCCTCTGGCTTTCAATGTATAATTTTTATATTATATTTAATAAACCAAAGAATGAGACACCAGTATGAAGTAGCAACACTGGAGATTAGCAGTCACTATGCAGAATTTCAGTAGTAACACCCTAGGAAAGACTGCCTATGAAGTTGTTAATAAAATTATTGTATATTTTAGAAGATTGACTTTATCATGATATATGATAACAGACAGTAGAGTTTTGTTCCTTTAAATATATAAATTAATTTAAAAAATGCAATGGAAAGATCAGCGATTTGGGGCAATGTTTTATTTTCACCAAAGCTTGATTTTAGTCTAGAAGTTGTGTGTCCCCATGAAGCAATCCCCGGTGCTGGTCCAGTAGGATAACCTCAAAGAAGGGAATATTGCTAGAACGGTAACTCCTGCTTTCTACATCTTGAGACTGTGTCTAAAGTGTACTTAGTGTGGAGTTCTAGTGAGGGTTATTTAAATAGCATTGTAGTCTCCCTTTCTCTGTTATGCATAATTACAACACTTTGAAATTCAAATCTTTGAAAAAAAATGCCAAAATGCATTCTCCAATTTATTACTACTATTTCATTTGAGTAGGTTTGTTGGAGAATAGTGGAATTTCTGGTTTTTTGAAAATGGAAAAGCAGCTATTTTTCTACTTCCTATACTGTCCTAATTACGAAACAAGTAAACTCGGCGAAGATCGCCCTTCCCTTTGACAATGTGAGGCAGAGCTGCGCTCTGGAGCCCTATCCAGCAGGCTTTCTCTGAGCTCTCAAATAAAGACAGGGAGCTTACATTACCACTGAGCGGGGTAGTTTTAAAATATATCCCCTCAGTAGAAAAGAACAGCTCTTTGAATAAAAAAGAGCATTTATGCCATTGCTTAATGTGACTTCTTTTCTATATGCGCTATACAGAAAAGCCTGCTTGTTCAAGAGTCCCCACTGGGAATTACCCACATACTCATCAGCAATGTAAGGCATACATAAATTGCTGTGTTTTCTTATGATGGAATGCTGTACAGCAACGAGAAGGAGCCATAAAGAAAAGTTTAATAAATTCACAAACATAATGTTGACTGAAAAAAGTGAGATCCAAATGACTGCATGTGTTAGTCTATGAAAAGAGAATTTATAAATAGATCAGAGACGAACAGAAACGTCACTTCCATTAAGGTCAAAGACAACATGTGAGAATGCGACCGAGAGGGAAGACTCCTCTCTGGTGCTGAATTATGTCATCTGAGCAATGCTTGGAAGAGAAAAATCTGTGAATCCCAATCACGGTGCAATACTTTATTTTCTTTTTAAAGATTTTATTTATTTTTAGGGAGAGGGGAAGGGAGAGAGAAAGAGGGAGAGAGAAACATCAATGTGTAGTTGCCTCTCACTTGCCTGCTACTGGGGATCTGGCCCGCAACCCAGGCATATGCCTTGACTGGGAATTGAACCAGTGACCGTTTGGTTTGCAGGACGGCACTCAATCCACTGAGCCACACCAGCCAGAGCAAGGTGCAATATTTTAATCCAAACTAAAAGGAGCTCAGCATTTCCCCTTATCTCTCTAAATAGTTCAATGCATTGACACCCTCTTTTTTATGTGAGTAAAGTGACCATTAGAGATTCAACCTCCAATGGTTTCCTACACTAAATCAGACTTCCAATGGCCAATTCAGCTCTAAAATTCTATGATTCTTTGATGCTGTGAGAATTGGCACTTGGAAAATTAACAAGATGTATATTAAAAGTGGTAGGAAAATGGCACTATTACGGTATAATCTACCCAGAGATACACATTTTGGCCAGGCAATGGAACTTGGTTAGGTATCTTTGAATCTCACGGAATATAATTTCATTTCTCAAAAGAAGCAAGGGAGTATTTGCTGCTGCTGCTGCTGTTGTTTTTAATTATTCCTCCCACATTCTTCTACAGTTATCCCATATCCCTGGCAGTACCAAAGGCAACGGTCATGCATGGATGATAGTTATTGTTTATAAAAAGTGATTTGTAGCCTCCAGCCTCACGTTATGTATCATAGCCTCATAAACACAAGGCTAAAGGACATTTAAAATTGGAAAAATATTCCCTGAGACACAGCCCTGACCCGTAAATGTCAAATTATTTTATTAAAGAGTCTCTCACAAAATGGACACTGGAGGTATATCTTGATGGCACAGCTTGTGGGGTGTAGGGTAACAACTGGATAGTCATCATTGTGTATTAGTTATTCAAAAGTTGAGTTATTTAATTGAGCAACAACAAATGTGGAAAACAATTAGCTGTACCCCTCCCCTGGCCCTGCCAATCAAAACCACCCTCAAATCCCTTTTTCCTAGCCACAAGAATGCCTGGCTAGAAACTATAATTCTCATTACTTCATTACTGTTACCTGTGACCATGTGACTAAATTATTAATGAAAATTATGTATGCATCTTCTAGGTTATCTTTAAGATGTACAGATGCTTGCCCTGGACTTGGTTCCTATTTTTCTTCCCACTGCTTGGTGATCATTAGAACATTAGAAAGTACATCTTGAGGATGGTTCTCAGACTAAATCCCTGAATTATGTGGTGGAGCAGAGCTTGCCTTCATGCCTACACTGTTAAGAAAGTGAGAAATAAACATCTATCTTGATGGACACATTGTGTGTTTGAGATTCTGTATTACAGTATATTAACCTTTACCTTAACTAACTGGCTAAGAATGTGCTTTATGTTTCTTTATAAATGAGCTGAAGAAGAAGGGAAGGAGGAAAAGTAGAGTTCAGTTCTATTTCTTAGAATAACACAAATGAAAGGAGTCCAATATAATTTAACAGAGACAAGACATTTATGTACATCTACTCCTTTAGATGGAATAACTTGAGTCATATCATGGAAATTTGCCATCCACTGTATTGAAACAAGTAAATACTGCATCCTAACTCTCCACAGGAAGCTGCTAACAGCAAACAGAAGTCCAGGAAGAGTAACAAGAAGGAATGAGAGGGCATGTATAATTTTTCAATATTACGGGCATTTTGAGAAAAATCTCTTCAGCAAAAGCAAAACCAAGTGGGAGACACTAAATTTGGAGTTATGGATTAGGTTGCCTAATTGATGAGACCCACTTTCTTGTTCATCAAGAGGCCTGCTTACTCCTGGCTATGATGTCCCCTCCCTGATGCCACCATAACCTCAGGTGAACTTTAAAAACTACAAATAGTGGCCAACATGGAGGCATAGGTAGATACACTTTGCCTTCTCGCACTACCAAAAGAAGGACAATACCAAATTTAAAAACAAAAAACCACCAGAACTACCAGAAAATTGAACTGTATGAAAGTCTGACTACCAAGGGGTTAAAGGAGAAACATTCATCCAGATGGTCAGTCAGGGTGGAGAGGATGTGCAGCAAAGCAGTGGCTGAAGGACTGGGTGGGCAAGGCAGCGGATGGCAGACTACGTGGTCCCACATTTGTGTTCAGATAAATGGGGAGGAACAATAGGGGGGTGAGATAGACTGAGCAACCCGGGGTTCCAGCACATGAAAAGAGAGCCTCAAAACCTCTGGTTGTAAAAACTGTGGGGGTTGAGGCAGCGGGAGAAACTCTCAGCCTCACAGGTGTGTTCGCTTGGGTGACCCACAGGATCCTAGAACATACGTGAACCTACCCACCTGGGAATCAGCACCAGAAGGTCCCATTTTGCTTGTGAGTAGTGGGGAAATTGACTGAGAGCCAGCTGAGAGCAGAGCAAGACAGCAAGCAGCCTTGTTCCCTCTCTGACCCTTCCCACACATACAGCACCACAAGACGGCAAAGTGGGCTGCCCTGCCCTGGTGAATATGTAAGGCTTCGCCCCTTACATGGTAACAGGTATACAGAGACAAAAAAAAATATGGCCCAAATGAAAGAAGAGATCAAAACTCCAAATAAAGAACTAAGCAACAAAGAGAAAGCCAACTTATCAGATGCAGAGTTCAAAATACTGGTAATCAGGATGCTCACAGAAATGGTTGAGTATGGTCACAAAATGGAGGAAAAAGTGAAGGCTATGCAAAGGGAAATAAAGAAAAATATACAGGGGAACCAACAATGAAGGAAAGGAAATTAGGACTCAAATCAATGATTTAGAGCAGAAGGAAGAAATAAACATTCAATGAGAACAAAATGAAGAAACAAGAATTCGAAAAATGAGGAGAGGCTTAGGAACCTCTGGGACAACTCTAAACGTTCCAACATCTGAATCATAGGGGTGCCAGAAGGAGAAGAGGAACAGCAAGACATTGAAAACTTACTTGAAAAGATAATGAAGGAGGACTTCCCTAATCTGGCAAAGGAAATAGACTTCCAGGAAGTATAGGAAGCTCAGAGAGTCCCAAAGAAGTTAGACCCAAGGAAGCACACACCAAGGCACATCATAATTACATTACCTAAGATTAAAGGTAAGGAGAGAATCTTAAAAGCGGCAAGAGAAAAGGAGACAGTTACCTACAAAGGAGTTCCCATAAGACTATCGGCTGATTTCTCAAAAGAAACCTTACAGGCAAGAAGGGCCTGGAAAGAACTATTCAAAGTCATGAAAGGCAAGGACCTACACCCAAGATTACTCTATCCAGCAAAGCTTTCTTTTAGAATGGAAAGCAGATAAAGTGCTTCCCTGATAAGGTAAAGTTAAAGGAGTTCATCATCACCAAGCCCTTATTATATGAAATGTTAAAGGGACTTATCTAAGAAAAAGAAGATCAAAGCTATGAACAACAAATGACAACAAATTCACAACTATCAACAACTGAACCTAAAAAAGTAACAAAAACAAGCAAAGCAAACCAGTAGAACAGGAATAGAATCACAGAAATGGAGATCACATGGAGGGTTATCAGCAGGGAGGAGAAATGGGGAAAATGGAGGGAAAAGGAACAGGGAATAAGAAGCATAATTGGTAGGTACAAAATAGATGGGGGGAAGTTACGAATAGTATAGGAAAGGGAGAAACCAAAGAATTTATATGTACAATCCACGGACATGAACTTAAGCGGGTGGGGGGGGGGTGCTGGTAGTAGGGGGATGCAGGGCGGAGAGGAATAAAGAGGAGAAAAAAAAATGGGACAACTGTAATAGCATAATCAATTAAATGTACTTTTAAAAAAACTATGAAGAGCAGAAAAAAATTTTTGAGTGCTTTGCATGTATATTTATATCTCTGTGTATGTGTAGGTTGCATTGCTTATCTCATTGACTTTTAGCATAACTCCATGAGATACTAGTATGTATTACTATT
The DNA here is from genome assembly GCA_004026545.1 of Mormoops blainvillei. Taxonomy (NCBI): domain Eukaryota; kingdom Metazoa; phylum Chordata; class Mammalia; order Chiroptera; family Mormoopidae; genus Mormoops; species Mormoops blainvillei. The sequence continues at coordinate 44,242 of PVJD01010189.1, forward strand.
ATTTTAGTTTTTAGATGTGGAAACAAGAAAGGGAGGGCCTCACAGCTAATCAGAACTAGTTTTCCACGCTCTTAACCATGATGCCATATTTCTCTTCATTAGCCAGAGCACTGAGAATGATACATCAAACGTGGGTATGGTTTGTGTCACTTCTCCTATGAAGATAGGAGTAAAATTCAGCTCCCCTTAAATCTGGGCTGCAAATAGAGAATGTGGCAGAAGTTACACTGTGCCAGAAGTTCTGGTTCATGCCTGAAGAGACTGGCAGCTTCCGTTTGCTATCTCCTGGAACACTTGCCCTTAAAGTACTAAGTCCAACTACCCTGAGGTCATCATGCTGGACTGGTCATGTGCAGGTGCTCCAGTTGACAATCCCAGATGAGCCTGACTTTCTAGCCATCACCACCAAGGTCCAGACATGGAGGTGAAATGGTCTTGGATTCTCCAGACCAGTCCATCTATGGCTGCATACCACAGAGGGTTCTCCATCAAACTATGCAGAATAAAAGAATTACCCAGCCAGGTGCTGACTGAACTCTTAACCCACGAAAGCATGAGATACCATAAAGCTGCCTATGTCTTCACTACTAAGTTTTGGGGTACTTTTTTATACAGCAACTGATCACTAGAATATAGAATTTACTAATGTAAAGCCCATGATAGATACATGCAGATTTATATGTGTGTGTATATTCTCATGTGTTTACACACAAGAAAATGATAAATTGTTACATTCTGTGTTAATACAGTTCCAAAATATTTCCTACTTAACATGTTTAATAAGTCACTTAAAAATAGAAGTTTGTTAGTACTAAGAACATTCAATTTTGAATATACAGTTTATAAGTACAGGGTTGGGCAAAAGTTGTTCTATAGTTGTTTGTATGGAAAATAACTAATACAATAATTAATAAATAATAAGACAAGAATAAACTGTTTTGTGAACTCACAACTGTAAACCTACTTTTGCCCCACATTCTATACAAACACATTAAAATCTGAGAAACAGAAATACCAGAATTTTCTGGAACTTTCTTAAATTACTTGTCATTATAACCTTCATTCAGAAAAATAACTTTTTTAAAAAGAATTACTCTGTATGATTTCTGCCTTCTAAAAAGAGTAAGCCAAGTATTGGAGTGTCCCGTAAGAACCTCAAATACATAGCTCTCCTATACAACCCAAACTGTGTACCGAAAAGCAAATAAAACCAACCCAAAGGGCACTAGAAATCCACACATAAAGCAATGTAAAACATCTGTCTATGTCTTTGTTCTTTTCAGGAGAAATCTTGGACCATACAGTTTCATTTTTTTCATCCTTTGTAAGTTGTTGACTGCACAGTGTATATAATAGAGTCGATTGCTGCCTGAATTTAAATCTTCCACAGATGGAAAAATAACATAATGTTGCATTAACATACAAAAATGATATCTCCAGCCTTCAGTAGGAGGGCATGTCATGAAGGCTGATCCATTCACTCTTTCTCTTTTCTTATGACTAAGAATAATGGCCAAGCTTAAGTTGGAATCAGTGGATAGATAAACAGAAAGGTAATCAGCCACTTGGAAATGGGACTCGCAGGTTTTTTCAGCATGTAATGCTGGGATTGAGAACCTCATTTTTGTACACTATCATTAGTGTCATGCTCTGACCAATAAACAAAAGCATCTTTTAAAAGCTGCATTAGCTATTCCTGGACACCAAGGTGCCATTTACTTGACGGATGTAATAACCTCTGTCCTATTGGGAAAATTTATCGAGACGCTTTCAATTTTGCTAATTTGATTTGGAGGTGCTTCATCTAAGACAGTTACCTAAATGCAGAACCGAAAGGGAAAGTCCATTTGTATACTACAGGCCATCTGATTCCTCTGGTGGCCTGTAAATGCCCGATGTCCACAGCATATTTGAGAGAGTTCCTTTCCTTAAATCCATGGCATCCTAAGAGATATTGTTAATGTATCATCAATCATGGAACACAAAATTCAAATATGTGCTGTTATTTGCAGAAGCGAGTGGAAATTTCTATAATAAAACTTATTTGCCATAACTATGGTTGTAATTGTAATTACAAATATTGTCATACAGCATGTGTAACATTTTAGAACATGCACAACAAATATTCAAATGGCTGGCAATATCCATTTTTTGGAAGTAAAAGTGATTTAGTTATTATTTTACATTTAATAAAAATATACTTAGGATGGTATCTCTAGAACTCAGATTTCTATAACAGCTACATGGTATTTTTTTATTTCTTATATATTTATTTATACACATGGTATTATTAAACATATAACGAGTATCCTTCTAGACATATCTTGGAGAATTTTCTGTTTTTACTTCTGTTGTAAGTGGTTATTTTTAAGTGATTCATATATGCTTTTTCTTCTATATTTGAGTGCAATCATATTAAATGTCTTCCTGCCTTTATTCTCCCGAGACTAAAATTCCTTCTTAGGTTATAACCTGAATAAATCTCTCCTACAGTCTTTATAAGAAGATATGTCATAATAGGATTTTGTTTTCATTTTGTTTTCCTCAAAAGGAGATGGGCTGTATCCTCATCCCAGCAATGTTCAAACTGGGGCACCTCTCCTCCGTTTGGGTGCTGAGATTCCGCCACAGAGTGATTTCCAATCTGGCTTCCTGATGTATCCTATGAGGAGAAACCCAGACAAGCATAGGTTCTTGTAAACGTAGCCGTCAGTTTAAAACAGACCCTGTTCCTGTCACAGAACTCTCCAGATCCTTCCATGAAAACCAGCCGCACCACACCCTGCGGAGAGTGAGATTTGGAAGATGTTTGTTCTTGGTCTTTGAATACAGAATTTGTTGAAGGAAAGAACAAACAAAAGAAAAAAGGAAGGAAGGAATCAGAGAGGGAGGAACTATATTTTCTTGCAGAAGTAATGCTAGAAATAGTGGTACATTATAGGTTAATTCAGCTTTCGAAGGTAGCATAGGAATCAATGCACTGATTTTTAAAATGGTTTCCATGGATATGCTCCAAGTCATACCCAATGTCACTGGGAAGGCAATCCATTTACACATATAGCATTTATTGAGTGCCTGTTATATATGTCAGTGCTTGTGGTTATTACATGTAAAATTCTGGCCCATAATAGAGATTCAGTACATTGTAAAGAACAAAAATTAGAAATGAGTATTTTCTCAAACCCAGAATTATAATTTTTCTTTCCACTTTTGGCTTTGTTCACACATACAGGTAGGAGGTCTGAACACAAAGAGATGGCTCATGAACCAGAGTCTATATTTGGTAACTGCTGAGCAGAAACAGCATCACCTGTGAAGCAAACACAGTAGCTGCATTAGGTGGAGAATGTATGTAGGAAGACCCACGAGATCTCTTCTGACCCTAAGGTATATAGACACAAAGGATAATGTTCATCTCCTCTTCTCTACCTGTCCACCTCTGTGCAAAACCGTTCCCTACACAAAGGAAGAACCACATGGGCAAGAAGGAAATCTTAATACAGAAGGATATGGAATGTTTTTGGTGTGTTTGACATCTTACTGCATTTAAAATAACTACAAAATACCAGTTAACCTTCCTGTTACAACAGATGGAAGAAATCTGGTACCATGTCCTTAATATGTTTCCAGGAAAAAGATTAAAAATGTGTTTATTATCATATTTATTGGAAAAGAGGAAAAGGACTCCAAAGAAATGAGCCTCTCAGATCTCTTCCTTTAAATAAAAACAATAACCAAAACTAAAAAAAATTTTCAAAAAGGCTGTTCAACAAGACGTGTGTATGTTGGATCTGAGCTGCCGGTGGAATAGCCATGAGCCGCATGTAGATTTTGAGCATTAAAATGTGTTAAGTGAGGCCAAGGAACTGAATTTTTAATTGTATTTCATTTGAATTAATTTTCTTAAATATCAATAGTTACACGTGTCTAGTGGCTACCACTCTGGGCAATGCATCTCTAAAGGCTCGGACACTATGGGTTATCTGAGGGGAGGTTAATAATATAGTGCAAAATATTCCCCTATAATTTATTTGATTGATTTAATGGCACTTTATTTGCCTTCCAACTTCTCCCAATACCTGCTCTTACAAAAATCAAGTTAAAAACTCCTTTCTTGCTCCTACTTATCCATCAGTGTACGGTGTTACAGATTGTATGGGACATCTCTGCCCATAGATCCCTTCTGGGCAATTTGCCCCCATTCTAGGTCCCGCTGAATGGCCACCTAATTTTTGTATACTCGGTGGCTTCCCCCACCAACCCCAGGCATTGCTGGGAGGCCTACTGACCCCTGTGCAGTCTCTTCATAAGTTGGCCAATTCAGTCTCTTCATAAGTTGGCCAATTAGTAACTGGAAATCCGGTAAGAAAAGTTAAACTAGGCTAAATTGGAAACATGGATTTCGAATCATATATCTGGGAGATTTCACTAGAGCATGCTAATAGGATTGAGTGACGCCCTATGATTTGATGTGCTACAGCAGGACCTGGGCAGCATAATGGCCCCCGGTCAATTGGAAAAGGGAAGAAAAGCCCCAAGACAGGCAGGAAGTGGAGCAGTGAGACGGAATGAGAAAGGTGCTGCGTCACTGAATCAAGCACACGACTGCCCAGCTCCGGACTGTCAACGCTAGCTCCAGAACCTGCTTTTGCCATCGTCGCTATGCTTTTTATTCCTGAGACCCACAATTCTAACAGTGACTTCTGAGCTAACCTAAACCTGAGACGGTCTGTTCACTAAGACACACAGATTTGACACATGTGTGTGGAATTGAACCTTCCTTCCTTACAAAACAAATAAACAAACAAATAAGCAAAAAAAAACAAACTTGAGACTCCATGGGTCCTAGAGTTAATGAACCTGGGGATTCATTGAAAGAGGACTGCCTTTTCTTAAAAATTAAAAAAAAAAATCCTTACCCAAGTACACTTTTTCATTGCTTTTAGAGAGAGAGAAAGGGGCGGGGTGGAGGGGAGGAGAGAAAACATCAATGTGAGAGAGAAATATATTAGTTGGTTGCCTTCTCCTATGTACCCTGACCAGGGATCAAATCCACAACCTGGGTATGTGCCCTGACTGGGAATCAAACCTGCAACCTTTCTGTCTATGGGATGATGCTCCAAACAACTGAGCCACATCAGCCAGGGTGAGGATGGCCTCTTTCAGATTCTTCCCTCACTAGGTATTGCTGCTGAGTCCTCTTTGTCATTGAATCTACTTGAGTCTGTTATTAGAATATGAAGAACGACATGTGGAAGAAGCTAGAACATCCTGGTCTGGCAGGCAGAGGGTAGAAAAACTTGGCATCGTTCTTGCTGTCATCAGTTGGGTTCCTAGAAGCACAGCCTAAAGCAGGAATTTGTTGGCTTAAGATTTACTGAGGGAATGCTCTGGGACAGCAGGGTAGGCAGGGCTAGGAGCTCCACAAGGATGTGGGCTTAGCTGGAGTCCAGCCTCAGCCTATTCCGCGGGGAGCCCTGGAGCATTAGTTGCCTCCCAGGCTAGGGGATCCACAGGTTGTACTCCTGTGTCAATCACTGCTTGTGAGTGTAGCATCTGGGGCAGAGATGCTTCCTTTGGCTTAGGACAATTCTACTGAGAAGCGGTCCCCTGTGAGCTGTTCGCAGGCAGCACTCATCACAGCGGGGGTTATGGTACACAGGCCCAAGAAGGGCACCTGGGGACCTAGGTGAGTCACTTGTAACATCCACCACACACTTCTTCCTAAATAGGAACTCCAATTTCTGGAAGGAAAATGATACATTTAAAAATTTTAAGTACTGAATTAAGCAAATTGAGAATGATTCAGGATATGGAGATCCTGGGAGCTTCTTAAGTAGAACTGAATACTGGTAACAAAAAATGAAGCAAAGAGAGGGAAGAGTCAAAACAGTCCAGCTAAAAACCCACAGAAACGGGGTGGGGGGGGGCTCCTAGTGTAAGAATAACAAAAATGAGGGGCTGTAACACTTGGTAATGACAAAAGATTCTATTTGAAATTGAAAGAGCAGATAGGACCAATGGTGTTTAGCATAAGGCATGGCACATAGTAGGTGCTTTGAAATATTTGTTCACCATTTCAGTATAAGAATGAATAAACAGATGACTACAACTCTCAACAGATCAATAATTAATCATTCCCAATATTCATTTCTTCCCCATCTTGTTTTCATTATTCAGTTCACACTTTGAAATTAAAACTTACCAGAGGAAGAATGTTTTTAAAGAAAGCAAGCAATGTATACAACCATCCAAAATATTTGTGGGCAATAAACAAATGAGTCAACTGATACCATGTGTCTTGCTGCTTATTTTGTTAGTCACAAGGTTATTTGATGACAACTTGCTATGAGCAATGTTTATTTTCCAATTCTCTAACACGTCCTTGCAACATAGCTTTAATTATAAATTAGTAAGGGAAGACAATGAAACAAATAACTGCTTTAAGCAATATATGAATTATTGAAAATTGGATTAATTTACATCTTTTATGTGAATATATAAAATTTTACACTTGATAGTTTTAAGGTTTTATAATTTGTTATTGTTGAAGGATGTAATAAACTACGATTACTGTATCACCAGAAGGAAAAACAGGGGAGTATCCAATAGGATTCTTATTCCTGGGAAGTGTGTGAACATTAGGTAAAGGGAGAAAAGGACGTGTTCTAAATTCTTACCTTTCTTTTCAATGTGAAAATTCTTTCAATAGCAACAAATAAAAGCCTTCAGGAGACTATTGAAAGGGTAGATTAGTACACATACAGACATATACATACAAACATATATAAGAAATGCAGTCTTTTCTTTGCATACAAAATCATGCTGATAGGTGATGATTGATTTCCCAGAGGGCAAAAAAACTAGGTCAATGTACTCTGATAATTTTGTTTACAGTTTTATATATTTGGTAATATTCCAAATGTTTACATATTCCCCTGACTGGTGTGGCTCCATTGGTTGGGCGGCATCCTGCAAAGCAAAAGGCCACCCGTTCGATTCCGAGCCAGGGCACACACCTGGGCTGCAGGTTCTGCCCCCACTTGGGGCCTGTAGGATAGGCAACAGGTTGCTGTTTCTCCCATCTATGCTTCTCTTCCTCTCTTTCTCCCTCCCTTCCCTTCGCTAAAAATAAATAACAGATTCTGTGGAAGCAGCTGCTGGACTGACATTTATTCTAACTCCATTCCAGACATTAGAGTCCTAGGGTTTGAAACTCCATTCTTAAGGAAATTGTAATCATACTATTTGAGCACTAATAGAAAGGCTAATACTCTCCTTTTTAGGGTCTGATGTGATCCCACATTGTTCATTAAAAACCTCCAGAGATTTCACAAACCTGCTGAGGAATTCTGCTCATATAGCCACATTCTCTCTCAAACTTCTGTTTAACCAAAAATATCTCATGCTGCAATTTAGTCTCCTGCCTCTCATTCTGTTTTCAGAAGGAATAGAAAAAAAAAAGTCCCCCAATCTGTGAATAATAATATTTTTACACAGAAGCCTCAATTAGCCATTCTCTTGGGAATAAAGTTCCTATAAACGAACTCATTCATGTTGATGATAATTTTTATTTCTTGGAAATTTCAGAAAGCAAAGCTGCCTATGTTTGCAGCTGCAATGTAGTTTCTGTTAAGGCAAGCCTGCATGAAGGTTCCTTGCAAGATATTGTGAAAACTGGAGGACCTATCTTCTGCCTAATTCTCTTTCTCCTTCTTCTTCTTTTCTTTTCTTTTCTTCTCTTCTCTTCTTCCTTCCTTCCTTCCTTCCTTCCTTCCTTCCTTCCTTCCTTCCTTCCTTCCTTCCTTCCTTTCACATGAGTTGCTCTGAGATTTTAAGTTGCAGCAGAAGCTATTTCCTTTTTCTCCTGGGCATCCCGTTAGATTATACTTCTTGGCCATGCTTGCAGTTTGGTGTGGTCATGCGATTAAGTTCAGACCAATGAGATATAGATGATAACTGATTTATCCCACTTCTAGGCAAGACCCATAAAGTTCCCCTGAGTGATTCTCAGCTCTTTTTCCTCACATGCCAGTTAGACAGAAACAGGTGGATCTTAAGACAGAAGCAGCCTGGGTCCTGATGGAGCATGTGGAAGGTTGCTAGCCAGGACCATTCATGGTGGATTGTGAGGTAAATGAGAAATGCTTTTATTGTACCGGGCCATGGGGAATTTAGATTGTTTCGTTATGGAAGTTAGCCAACGACCATTACAGAGAGACTGGGGCCAGGATCTGCAGGTTGTTAAGGGTGCATTTACTCTCTGGAAATAGACTGCCTGGGTTCAGGTCACGGCTCTGCCACTTGTACCAGTTAGGTGACTCTGGAACACTCCAGAAGGATTCTGGTTCCTGAATGAGCATGTGGAAGGCTGTTGGACTGGACCTTGTGTGGGACTGGGAAATGAAGGATAGAAAAACCCCCACTGCATTAAGCCAGTGGGAGTTTCGTAGTTGGTTAAGTACAGTGATTACAGTGATTTGCCTACTCTGACTAAATTGGAAGGCATTGAAGATATGAAAATCATGGAGGCATGGAAGGCTTCCAGAAAGGGCAGCATTCAAGGTTTGGAAATGTACAGAAAGGAGGCTATTAATAATATGTCGGTTTCCTTTTTCATGAATGATTTGGGTGTCGAGGTTTATGAAATGGCATGTTGACCTGGCCCTCTTGTCTCTCCTCATAGGGACAGGGATACAGCACCCTCAATGGTTTCTTTTGCTTTCTGTAAATACGTCTCTGCTCTCCACTGCTTTCAATAAACGAATGACCAAACTGATTAAGCCCATTCATGTCGAGTGTGTCTTTAATGAGGAATTAACATTTTTAAGCCTCTTAAAGTATGGAGTTCCCCCATTTTCTAGTAAATAGGTAGAAGCATTTCTCATGATGAAAATCCAGCTGGGGGACAGACCTGGGGGCAACTTGGGGATGTTTGGGGTAGGGTGGGGAGCATGCCCACTGTGGCAGGCAGCCCTCTCTATGGGAAGCTGTTGGACAGAGGATCTACCTCCACTTTTTTCCTTCCTTCTTCTATGATCCCCTGCCTGCCCCAACCTCTCAAGGTCTACAGACACATACTCTCCTTCCAGCCCATCATCTAATCCTTTCCTCCTTGGGGACAGCTTGGTCCTAATATCTCTAATCTTAAGCCAACTCTGTCCTTGCCTATCCATGACGCTGGCCTCATGCTTCTGACAAATGTGGCTTTAGAGCACACTGGATAACATTTAAAATTTTTCTATTTGGGTAAACTTTATGTTACTTAAGTTCTTGCTGACACAGTTTCCTCATCTGACAGTGGTATTATGGGTTCAATTGTGCACCCCACCCCCAAATTTATATGTTGAAGACTTAACCTCCAGTGCCTCAGAATATTACCTATTTGGAAGTGACGTTGTTACAGTGTAATTAGTTAATTTGAGGGCAGTAGTGGGAGCCCTCATCCAATATCACTCAATGGTGTCCTAGAACGTGGAAATGTGGACTTAAATGCAAACACAGGGAAAACACCAAGATGAAGACAGAGAACTATGGGCCAAGGAATGCCAAAGATTGCCAGCAAACCACCAAAGGCAAGAGGCAGCTTTCCCTCTCAGCTCTCAAGAGGAACCAACCCTGCTGACAGCTTCATCTCATATTTCTAGCCTCCACAACTGGAAGGCAATACATTTCTGTTGTTTAAAGGCACCCTGTTTGTGATATTTTGTTACAGCAGCCCTAGCAAACTAACTCACATGGGCCAATGCTACCCATGTAACTGGGCTGTTTGAGGACTTCCAGAGGTAATACTTATGGTGCTCATACCAAGTGCTTAATAAATGTCAGTTGGTAGGGCTGTTTCTGCTACTACTTAATTGAACTTTTCCCCTGTCAACTGCATCATCTATGTTCTAAAGAGCAGCCCCATTCTGCCTGCATTATTTCCATCCCTGCCCTTAAAGTTTCTGATGAAAATATCTATTATGTTGGAACCCATCCCCCAGTTAACAAACTTTGCTACATGCAATGAACAATATTAATTGATCCTTCATATTTCTTTTGAGGTAAATGAGCCTTGATTTTTCCTTAATGGGTCTTAATGCCTTAACTTTTAAATCATCTCTGTAGTGGGTAAGAGAAGCTCTTTGAGTTCTTCAGTAAAATAATCCAACATGGTATCAGCAGGAGCCAAGACTCTAACGTGATACGCAGGACTACCGTGTGAGCTATTTATTCTCTGTGTGCTCTGCCAAATCTGGTATCTGCCCTTCTCTGCTCTGAGAGGCTGACCCACGAGAACCACTTGGTTGCTTGGTGACTGGTGTCTGGAAGGGTTGGGCCACTGGGGGAGACACTGCAGATGACGTGAGGACAACAGGAGACACAAGCTGGGGTACTTCTTTCCTTCTTCCTGCCTGCTTTGCACTTTGCCTCCAGGATCACGATGCCTGAAAAAGCACTTGCACTCCTCATTCCCTTAGGTCTAGAGACAATAAAGGCTCCCTGCTCTTCCTAGTCCCTGGGGGCCTCATCATCTTTTTTTGCTTGCTTCCTTAACCCTTAGGCATCCCTTGCATTGAAGTGTCTTCATCTGAACCACCTGAGAGGCTTCTCTTTCTTACCTGTGCCCTGACTGATGCATTACTGAAATTAGATTGCCCCTAAAGCAGATCCTGAGGGAAGGATTGGGAGCAAGGAGTTTATTTGGAAAGTACAGGGACCACTGTTAGGGAAGTAGCGGGGTTTTATGTGAGGGGAAAGGCAGCAAATTGGGGCTGAATCAGTTAGTTAAACAGCATGTGACTGAGGCTCAATCCTGCTGAGGAACGCTGAGAAAAAATGTCAAATGTGCCTCAAAATTATTTCATCTAAGGGGTGAAGGAGCTACCTGTCCCTTCCTGAGAGATCAGTGGGTGGGGGTGTTAATCACCCGGACTGCCAGCCTACCTTGTCCCCAGGTTGCACGGCCTTGCTTAGGATGGAAAAGAGAGCCAGCAGCCCCAGGCTCGGTGCGTACACTTCCGCTCCAGCCAATACGGTCAATGTCGAGTCCACAGAGCCCTCCTTTTGGACATACTGCCAATGTCCTCATTTTAGAGAAGCTTCAGCCACATCATCCCCAATGGATAGTATCGAATGACACTTCTACCTATAGTTTATCATTTTTCATCTCCCTTGTAAGCTATTTCTCCTCTGTGCTCATGCTTCTTTGTGCTTTCCTTCACTGAATTTTATCCTGACACTTGAAATTTTGCCATGTCATTCTGAATTCCAATTGTCTCCGTTGCATCCTGAAAATGTTACTTCATGTGATTCTCATTATCCAGGGGCTGCTCTGGACAGTTATCCGTTAGGATTTCCCCAGGTTTCATGTTTTTCAAAAGAACTGGGCAAGACACATAAATATATGATGATTCATGTCAAAGGCTGCAAATTGTGGCTCCAGATACGGCCACATATATTTCTGGGTCACTTCAGTGGGCCACTTAGCCATTCAAATAATGTTTATGCTGTGTCTACCAGGCACCCAGAGCTGAGAATATA
>PVJD01010190.1:0-55745 GCA_004026545.1 Mormoops blainvillei
CCTTCTGGTCCCCAATGTTCTGGCCCTATCGCTGCCTCGGAGTTCATGGTTTCTTTCGGCATCCACCGGGCTGGTGCCAGAGCGGTGAATGATGACCAGGGAGCATGTGAACTCCTTTTCTTTGTAACAGCTCGAGTTAATGAGATCTCTGTTGCTCTCAAGACAGTCATTGCTGCCAGGCCAAAGTGTTGAACCAAGGTGTGTGTGCCTGCATAGAATTAAGTCACAAGTAAAGCACTTACTTCTGACAGCAGATTTATAATAGGAAAATCTCAGCAGGAATAAAGAGTTGGAGACCCCAACCACAGGCTTTTCATAAACTTTGCCTTGATTTAGTGACTCAAACAACCAGCAAGAAAGGCAAACTGCAGAGGTAATCCTATCATCTTTTCTCCAACCAGCACTATTCCATCTTCTTGGCTTCCTCACGCTGCTAACATGAATTCAAATCATCTGTGTTTAAAGTTAAACTCAGTGATTGACAGTTCTTTATGGTCTCAGTCCTACTGAAGATTATTCTAGATATCTATCAGTTATTACTACAAGCGCAGTATGATATTCAATACCTACAGTGAAAATTGTTTTTAACAGTGTAATGTCTGATCTGTTTTGAAAGCGATTTTAAAATAAAGAACTAATCATAACCAGGTGGTGAAAATCCAAACATGTTGTTGTTTCTTCTCCTTCTTCTTCTTCTTCTACTCTTTTATTTTTACTTTTTGATAGGGGCAAGGGAATGGGAGACAAGAAATTAAAATATGTCCTACAAAAGGCTGTTCCACTTGCATAAGAAAAGACAAAAAATATTTCACTTGGTTTGCAGCATTTGTGTCTTTTAAAGATGTATAAAATTGAACAATGTGTTTTCAGTCATTAAAACTTTAGGGATTTTATTTCTAAAAGATCTTAGAATCACTTGTAAAAACAGCTGTTGCCTAAGAGATTATGAAAATATAATTCTAGTATGTGAAGGGACACCTGTCTGGTCTGTTCTCTACAGGGTCCTCAGAGTTAGAACAGCCAGCCCATGGGTAGGTACAAAACAAATATTTGCCAAGTGAATTCCTGAGTTCGTTAAGATAGGGACCTGCCATTGCAATTCATAACTGTATTTAATGAAGGCCATTAGCTGCTTTGACCAGTTCCATGCTGTTCCATGGAGACTATAGTGGTTTTGCCGTCTGGTTTTCAGCTGGACCCTGCTGGATGGGCAGACCCTGGGGGTGACCAGTCATTCCCTAAGCTCCTCTCTGAAATCAGCCACACTCCTCAGCAAGTCCAACATGAAGAAAGGAAGAGACAACAGCAACTAGAGGACCCAGGAAGGACAAGAAAGAGGAAACAGGATCATAAAGTGGAAACACATTGAAACGTTTGTTTTATTCTGTAAGCTTGCTATGTAGCACCTACAAATTTTATCTCCATTTATGCAAAAAAGGGTTTTTTGCCTGGTACAGAAATACCACAGTGTTCACTTTAAAACAGACTGCACGTGGGAGGGGACTGCAAATGCACTGAGCAGGGCCACTCTCGGGCTTGTTGAAGTTTTCAGCTAGAACCTCCAGGTCAGACGGTAGAAAGAGGTTACTCAGCTTTTGCTAGTAAAGTGAGGATAAAAGGGGAGGGGGCACCTGGCGATCCAAGCTTGAATGCACGTCTTCCTCTTGATGAGGCAGCTCTTGTCGACGAGTTCCCAGTGGCATTTTCAAGATTTCTGTAATCACTAGTTGTCACTCTCCGCCATTAGTGAAGGAAGGGAGTTGCAAAGGGGAGGAAAATATAAGCTAAAAAAATCTACCACCTTTTATCAGAGGCGATAAATGCATTATGAGTGATTTGGAACAAATCTAAGCCTCGGAAGGACAAAAAGATGCCATCATGAGGAAAGGAACAAAAGTGGACGATCTTGGGGCCAGCTGGCTTTAACACAGCAAAAACACAAAGGGAGGAAAAGAAAAAAGGAAGGAGAGAAAAGGCAAATGAAAGACAGAAGAAAAGAAGGGAGGAAACAGGGAGGAGGAGTCTTACGCTCTATTCTCAGACTCATTCAGTTGGAACCCAGAGCACACGTTCCAGAATCAAGCAGGCGACCAAAGACTTATTAAATAAAATGATCCTTCCCTGTTTGTCAATTTCATTTTTTTTTCCATCTGCAAATAATGAAACATAAATGATTGTGAAGGAGATTGAGAGGAGTACATTCCATGAGGCTGTGGAGAGCCACAGAGAAACACACAGACAAGAAGCGTCAGGGCGGGGTCCTTCCTGACCTCCACTTGGCTAGGAGTCTGGGTGAAGTCTCTGAGGCGAGAAGCATGAAAGCCCTTACACAAGACACCCTTCAGAAGGGCAGCTCTTTGCTGCACCAATACCACAACACAGAGAGAATCTGCTATGTAGGCATGCATTCCTCCCACTGGAAAAAAGTTGGTGGTACCATCATCATGTTGTGAAAGACTTTCTCTCATCTTGTGAGCTGGAGGCATTTGAAAAGTAAGGCATAAGTTTAGCATTGTGCACAAGAAAAGCTATTTGAAACTTAACCTCTAATAAAAAAGGTTGTATAGAATGTATTATTCAAAATTGTAACAGACAACTCTTGGTAGAAAAGAAAGGAAAAAAAAAAGAAAAAAGAAGCCTTTTCAGGTCCCAAGCAAACCTTCAAAAGCCAAATTCAGAGAAGGCTATCCCAAATGATCCTCAATTGGGCTACCCCATGTTTTACCCTAACTGAAGCGGGAGCACCATCGCCTTTCCCACAGTACATCCCAGTATCTTCATAAATACTGCCCATGACCTTTAAGGCTTTCAGAGTTTTGTGAAGAGGAAGGCCACGGCTACACTGAGGCAAGACGGAGTGAAGTGATGCTTTCTTCACTACAAATTTGGGGATGGGCATGAGGAGGAGAACGGGAATCTCACTGAAGAAATATCAAACATGCTGTTTAGCAAAAAAATCAATTTCAGCCCTGGCTGGTGTGGTTCAGTGGATTGAACACTGGCCTGTGAACCAAAAGGTCACCGGTTTGATTCCGAGTCAGGGCACATGCCTGGATTGCAGACCATGTCCCCAGTTGGGGCATACAGGCAACCAATCAATGTTTCCCTCTCACATTAGTGCTTCTCTCCCTCTCTTTCTCCCTCCCTTCCCCTCTCTCTAAAAATAAATAAATAAAATCTTTTAAAAAAATCAATTTCAATTATATCACAAAATTTCTGGAACTGGTGCTATCCACTGAGCAGAAAATAATGATAACAGTAAAGTGCTATTTATGACAACTTTAAAAGGTATAATCATTGTCACCAAAATACACTGGTCTATTTTATTCAACCCTGTTCAGTCTTTGCTCAACAAACCATTTATTTTATTTTGAAGAGTTCTGAGACCAGTCTCAGGGAGAGAAAGACTAAAGGAAATAGTGAGGCTTTGAAACAGGTAATGGATTTTTTACATACCCTGAAGCAAAGGTGATTCAAAACTTTATTGTGTCGTGGTTATTCTACATTGAGCTAACTTCCATGATCTTTACTGCTGGGTATTTTACCAGTATGCTTTTGTTGGTGTTTCTAAATTGCTCTTGGTCATGATTTTCACTGGTTTTATGAGTACGGCTGTAGTTACACCTTTCCCAACTGACCAGGGCATTGCTTCTCCATTCTTCTGTTGTATCTTGTACTGCATGTGACATACTGACTCTCTGGTCATGACTCCTAATTCAGACTTGCCAAACTCTGCCATGAGAGTTGCAGATGTCAGTACAGGGCTGTGATAAACGAGACTCATGGTTCACCATCCCTTACTGGCAATGGAAGCTACTTACTTACATAAGACTCCATGGTATATATTGAACAGACATTATACACCAATAAGATTTCTCAGGATTTTTCCACACTGAAGTGTATTTTTGGTCAAAATGGGAAGGAGGAGTAAACGTAGATGAGTCAATGCAAATCCATTCACATCCATGGAAGATGCAAATATGGGAACAAAAGCAACCAAACAAAAATTGAACCAAAGCAAAACAAAACTTTCGAAAGAAGAATAATGAGTAGTGACATCTTTATATTTAAAGGTTGGCAACTGTTTATCATTAAATGTCCTTAATGCTCTTTTAATAGGAATCCTTTTAGAAATATAAAAATCTCATGGGGCCCTTAAATTTTCTAAGCAGCCATTTTTTCCATTTCCTTAATGGGACACTTCTCTCTATAAAAGAAATACCAAGTTGCTTAAGAGTGTGACAAACATTTACCAAGGGGAAAAAGCAAAAGAATTCAAAGTGAACACATCTAAAAATCAAGGCTTTCTAACATACCAGTTAAAGTATTTTGTAGAGAAGATTACTAAAAACAAAAAAAAACAAAGAAACAAAACCCCAACATACAAAAAAAAAATGAGAATGAATGGCAAACTAGTCCAAGGTCCTTTATTAATCCTCAGGCCCAAAGAGAAACAAACAGGTGCACTGTTCTCATGAATCTCTAGAAGGGGTCTTCCATTTGGACTTCCACTTCTCGGGTCCACTTCGGTTATGATAGAAGTAAATATTTAAATCAGCTGGAAGAAAGTACATCTCCATCTCTTCCACTTACCTGCTAATTATAGTTCCTGGCAATGGTACGGAATAAGAATAAAAACCTCCTAAATCCCCACTAGTGAGAGCTCCATGCTGAATGACTTTCATCTTAGCGTTTGAAGGAAATCCAGGCAGGCTAGTTAGTGAACAGGCCGCGTCTACCAGTTTTAACAATCTCCTGGGATTTACTTTTTCTTTTTCCAAAAATCTTAAGAATTTTTTTTTTCCAGGAAAGCAATTCCTCACTAAAAGCCAGCCACTCTGGTGAGTCAGGCTTAAGGTAATGGCCACTGAGAGCCAAACACTCAAACGTGCAGTAAATTAGCTTTCCCCAAAGATGGGGTTTCCAGCAGTTGCCTGCATCACTTTCCCCCACCCCTCATTGGTCCCACCCAGGGTAGTAACGGGCGGCTCAGTATTCTAAGGATCGGTGCACTTCCATGAGTGTATAAGCCAAAAAAAGATTTATATGCACACTGTAACAGCCCCTGGAATAGACCTCCAGAGCTACATTTTGGACGAAGTACACATACAAACACCTGCTATTAACACAGACCACATTCTCCTTTCTGTTCATCTCAATGATCTTTGCTTAAACTCAAACCTTGCTTCTTTCTCTACAAAGCCCAAGTTTTCCCCAAGTTTTTTCACCATCATCTTCCACTCTTTCCTTCAGTGGGACCCATGCCCTCCCATGCAGCATGGAGTTGCAAAGACAGAGAAAGACTTGCAACGTTAGAAGTGCTGACTTGGTCTAAAAGGAAATATCAAACAAATGTAAACAAAATTACACTGTCTGACAAAAAAAACTGAACAAAACAAAATTACAAGCCTGATGAAGACACCAGGCATCTAGTTAAAGTTAACAGCCCATTTGCTATTAAAGAATTGCTGGAATGGTTACTTCTTTAACTCTCACTTATCCTCTCAAAATTTCCCCTCAGGACTTATTTATTCCATGTGCTCCAGTTTTCCAAAACCTGTTTCTGGGTCAAGTTATGAGTCCTCATTTAGATATGATAATAATAATACTTACTTCAAAGATTTCTTACGAGAACTCAATGAGTTAATGTGCCATGTAAAAGCGTGGCACAGCCTTTCCTCACACAAGGTACTCAATAAATGTCAGCTTTAATATTACAGCTACCTTATGTATAACCTGGGAAGCATGCAGTCCAAGGCAGCTACCCTGAACTTACTCTCTATCTCTTCTAAGGAATCAAAGGTATGGACCCATGACCAAGCTAGCAAACCGTTAAGGTTGACAGAGCCATTCCCATAGTGTCAATTCTGAATGTGGTCTTGGGATCTTGACAGCACAGTTTGAGAACACACACCGGTCCATTCAAAGACATTGACAAAAGTGGAGGTCTCCTCTCTGTTTCTGGCAGGCCCAAAAGTGCTCTCAGACCTGTTTCAGCCTGACTTTCATGTTACCATCCCAGAGACTTTAGAGTCTTTGCTTGGGATGCTGCCATGCACTTGTCAACTGAGGTTATTGTGCTTCTAAAGGTCAGTACACTCTGGGCTCGAAATGCTCAATGCCCTTAAGAGACTTTTCCAGGATGGAGGGATGGTCATTTCTGGTTCCTACTTCCTGCCTCTGCAGAATTCCTACTCCTTCTCTGTTGGTCACAAAGCTTTTCACTCATCTCTGTCCTGATGTTGACCCGTACATAATGGGACTCAACCCTTTTCCTTGACTGATACCTAAAAGAAGCCATGTACAAAGCTCTGTTTTTGCAAACTTTATCAAAGGTGTGAAGAGATAGAAAGAACTTAGAATGCAGCAATGCAAACCACTTAGAAATGCACATTGGTCTTTTCTATCCTTAAAAACTTCTCAGACACTCTGTCATGATACTTAAAGTGTTTCTTCCTCTCTTTTCCCTCTTCTCTCCCTCTCCGGTGTAAACCCCCACCCTGCTCCTAAATTTCTCCCACTCTTTAATACAGAGCATTTCATCTGCCTGTCTTAGCTCCTGTGCCTGCCAAGCTGGAAAAGAAGAAACTGGAGAGAAATGCCAGGTTTAGAGGAGTGCGGGTGGGGGAACCTGCCCCACCCTCTTTACAGGGGCATGAGTTTCCCCAGGACGGAGTAGCAGAGGGAAAAAGCTGATCTGGAGCTATCTTGGGCACGTCCACCCCAACCTTGCTATCTCTAGGAGAAGGCCTCAGATGCTGGAGGCTCTGGGCTGGACCAATGATGGCAGCACCTGACACAGACAGGTGAAACATGAAGACGCGCTTCATGCGGTGGTCCACGGACATCTTTAAACTGTATAGCACAGTTGATTGCCTTAGGGTTTTTATGCAGCATGACCTAGTAATGAATTTGGCCTTACAGTTTAAGAGACATCACTGTCAAGGAAGAGAGACCATGATGATGCAGACAAGCACATATACCAACATGAATGGATATTTACAGAAGAAATGCACTGAAGATTCACAGAACACCCACTGTAAGTGAGCATTTTGCACACACTGTGTCTTTCAACCCTCATAAACTATCTTTCACAGCAGTATTGTTATTTCCATTTTGACTACAGAGGAAACTGTAACTCAGAGAACTTAGTTAACTTGAGCTGCCCCTCAAAGACATTGAGACTGCTCCCCACACCAGGGCCTTTGCATCCCTCCTGCTGGGAATCACTCCCTCCCCAAATCCAGAACTGCCTTTGTTCCTGTCTTCATGCCTCTGTTGTGACTTGAGATCACCATCCTTGCTGTTCGTCCCGTACGAAGGAGAACCCTCCATCCACCTGTCTTTCTCAATCTCCTTTTCCCTGCTTTTCCTCATTTAAAGCACACACCACCATCTGACAGGCTCTATATGTACTTGTTCAATTTATTTGTTGTATTTCTCCTTCCTCCCCTGAACCAAGATGTTAAGTTCCATGATGGCAGGGACTGTGTCTGCCTCATTCACTGTAGTGTCCTTAGCACCTAGGATAGGTCCTGGCCCAGGGTAAATACTTACTAAATAGTTACTGAATGAATTAATGAATTGATGAATGAATTGCAGGTGGTGTGGGCCCTGACTCTTTCTGTTCTACCCCACTTTATTTTCAAATGGCACCCTCATGTTCTAGGAATGAGGCTCCGTGCTTAGGTGTGTACTGCTTACACTTGGAATGTGGAGTAGATCAGAAGTAGCAAGAATCACATATTCTTTCAGGGTGCCGACAAAGAGTATGTGGGAGGGCTGGGATTTTTAGAGAATTATATTTTCCTGCATGTTTATTTCGGGACGTCATATCATCATGCTTGTGTGCTTTTCCAAACTCTCTAATTTAAGATGAAACAATTCTAATAGGTAGTAAGAATGTCTTTCTTTATCTTAAATATCATTCTATGATTTGATGTATTGGTGCTTTTTAAAACACCCAACCCACTAATTCATCACGAAAAACAAGAAAACAAACACCTACCCTATTAATCCTTCACAATAAAAAGACGTGTTCATTCTTTTTCTATTATGTCTGTTGAATCACAAGAAAACCTTAATGTTTAATGTTAAGTAAATGAATGGTGCTAATTTAATGCTCCAGAAACATACCTATTTCCCAAGAGTATCTTTTAAAATAAAGATATAACAAGGGTATTTCAAAGTGAATTCATTATAGGAGCGAGCTAATCTTGCATATGGTTATTTCATGTCATTTACAAACAATTACATTTCCTCCTTTTTACATTTTCTTCTTTATAGTCAAAACTCAAAAATGACAACAAATATGAACTTATATTGAAGGAATACTTATGCAAATTAGGAACTTTGATGAGAGATCAAAGATGCTATAATTTTAGGAGAAGTTATTTAGAAGACTTATTAAACTGTTATTGTAATTTACAATAAAATAAAACCATTTCTTGAGATAATAAAAATATAAAATAAACATTAATTTTCACTATAAAATTTTAGGGGCAAGTACTACCTCTTTTTCCCCCTCTATTTCCAAATATATACAGACTATTTATTTTACAGTGGTCTTTGGAATGTCTGAAAAGACACTATAATAAATGCATCTGATTAAGATCAGATTTTTATCTTACCATTCGGGACAGCATGTGTGGACCTACAGGGTATTATGCCAAATGAAATAACAGAGAAAGACGAATGCCATGTGATTTCACTTATATGTGGAATCTAAAGAAGAAAACAAATGAACAAACAAAACTGGAACAGACTCACAGACCCAGAGAACTGGCAACTGACGGCTGCCAGGGTCGGGTGGGGGTTAAGGGGCTGCGTGAAAAAGGTAAAGGGATTCAGAAATACAAACTGCTAGTTAACAAAATATTCATAAGGATGTAAAGTGCCGCATAGGGAGCGTAGTCGAGAATATAGCGATGGCTGTGTGTGGTGCCAGGCAGGTGCTGGAAATGTCAGGGAGAGCACTTCGCAAATATGTGACTGTCTAACCACTATGCTGTACACCTGACACTAAAACAAAATAATACTGAATGTAAACTGTAATTGAAAAAAAATTTAACTGAGATCAAGTTTTTAATCCACAGGGACTTTGTCTGAAAATGCAAATATCTTATATTTATAATGTAAGATAAATATAGAGAAATAAAATATAAATATAAAAACTTGTCTTAAAATAGAAACACGCTAATATACAAATATTAAAACATAAATACAAATATCTAGAAATATAAATATAATTATTTAAAATAGAACTTAAAATACAAATATCTTAAAATATAAAGATAGATATAAATATATACTATCATATTAACAGTTTACTATCTATTAATAATAGTTACCCATTGCTAATCGTTCTCTACTTCTATTCTTATTTATGCTACTGCGACTAATACTACCACAACCCCTGCAAGTCCGCCATCACTAGCCCTTTATAGTTTACAAAAAGCTTTCAACACATGGCCTCATTACATCTTTGTAACAGATCTATGAGATTTCTATACATACCTCACAATTCATACTATGAATGAGAAAACGGGGCGGAGAGAATTTTACCCTGGCCAAGGTTAAAGCGTAGCAGAGGCATTATTTGAAGCTGGGCCTGTTGGATGCCAAGTGGTCTTGTTCAAAATGAGAATATTGCAATGAAAAGAGTCTACACTCCAAAGCAATAAATTGCCATATGAGATTATTCTTCATTTTCCCTAATACACTAAGCATCCCCTTTACCCCCAGCCTTTATCTCTTCAATATGAAAGGGAATCCTTTATTGCATTAGCTAAAATACAGCGTGGCTGCAAGCAATCAGCTTCTGTCTTTGGAGACTCAGAAACTTTATCAAGTTCTCTGCCACCATGAATGTTATTATAACTTGAGAAATAGGTAGCTTATCAGATTAGCCTGCTAAATAGAGTATCAGTGAGCAAAGATATGCAACCAATTTGTTATATGTAAGATTTACCCATCAAGATAAAAATACTCTTTGCTCTTCTGGGTTAATGTAAATGAGAGAAAATGTCATTGACAGAATGGATGATAAGAAAACATAACAAACGCGACTAAGGTCTCGGCAACAGGGAAGTCAGCAGCACTCTAAAGGGAGGCTTCAGGCACAAGGAGGAAGAGATGTGCCTGCGTACCAAGAAGGAGCACTCCTTTCGTCGGAGGAGACAGGTATAATAACTTGGGGTGCATGCACACAGTAGAACGCTAAGTTCAATCGTTAGAATAATATGATAGAATTGACTTTTTAATATAACAAGGTGTCATATTTATATTACTAAAAGGAAAATAGGTATTATGTATGTGAATATATACAAGCATTATGTGTGTTATGTATTTATGCACATATGCAATAATGCATATATAGTTACATAAATATTTTGGTACACAATATATACCATAAATACTACATGCACACATGCACCATGCCAAAGTGTTAGCCGTGCTGTGATGAGTTGTATTTATGGTTGAATTTTTCCCTGTATTTTCTACTTGTTCTATGTTGAAAACAGATGGCTGCCATAAAGAAAGTAAAATGCAATAAAATTTTGCATAGTTTTGTTTTAATATTTTGCTGAACCATTTAGCATGCTTCAGATATCATGACACTTCATTCCTAATTACTTCAGCAAGCATCTCATAAAACAAGCACATTCTCCTACTAACCTCAATACTATTATTCCACCAAGAAAATTAATGATAATATCCCAGCATTTTCTAATAACCAATCTATATGCACATATTGTTACCTGTGCCTCAAATGCCTTTCATAGTTGCTTTCTTTTTGAACCAAGATCCGGTGAACATTGCACATTGACTGAGGATGTTCTGTCTCTAAAGCATCTTTTAACCTCATAGATCCCTGTCCCCAGCGCGTGCCCCACCCCTCCCACACATGCTTTTTTTTTTAAAGGACACTCACTTGTCGTGACATTCACATTTTTGCAGTGTTTCATATTCTGGCTCTGTCTGATTGTTTCCTCGTGCAATTATTGTTTAATTTGTAAACCTCTTTCTTGTTCTCTGTGCTTTTCCACAGCACCTTGGTCTTACTTTATGGCTGTAAAAGCATCTCTTATTACTCAAAATATGTTAACGATAGCACTCTTTTTTGGTAATTTTCTTCAGTCGTTCACATTATCTTTTTCCTCCAGATTATTTTTTTATGTTTGTTTTTGTCTCTGCTTTGGGTATGTTTTCTAAATAAACACATCTTGTAGTGACCTGAAAACCAGGCCAGATGAAGGCCCATCCCTCTGTGTTTGTCTCTGTAAGTCTGGGCACTCTCTTAATGTCGAATTCTCAGAGCCTGTGAACATTCCAAGATCTAATTCATTTTTATTTCTTAATCCTCACCTGAGGACATATGCATTGATTCCAGAGAAAGAGGAAGAGAGAGAGAGAGAAACACCCATGTGAGAGAAACGCCTATCTTTTGCGTCCCGTACATGCACCTGACCGGGGATCAAACCTGCAACCTTGGTATGTGCCCTGACCAGAAATCAAACCCACAACCTTTCCGGTACAGGAGATGCTCCAGTGAACTGAACCACATCAGCCACTGCAGCATCTTATTTTAAAGAACTGTTTAGCTTGTAACTATTCTATTTGTGACTGTCATTGATGCAAGTCCAGGGAAATAATTCATCACAAACTTAGCTACTATTTTGACATTGTTTCCCAATCATTTCCCTCTCCTTCTCAGCACATGAGCCATGTATATGCTTGAATCCTTTTAGGTTCTTTATTTTATTATAGGGCAAACACAAATATGTCATTACTTTCTCAATAACTACTGCCCTATAGTAACTATTCTTATTGCCTATACACCATTCTTGACTTCAGTATTTGCTTGCCTATTTAGTAGCTGGAGGGGAGTATTGAGGCAAGTTTGAGCTACTGTGGTCACATCTGATCAGCTCTTCCAGAGCACCAGGGAGCAGCTTGAGTAGCTCTTCTAATGAGGAGGAGAGAGTAGGTCATCTGTGCTATTGTATGCCTCAGCTAAGATAAAAACAAAGCAACACAAAACCCCTAAACCCAAAAAGCAAAAAAGCAAAAGCTTCAGTGTTTTTTAAACTTTAAGATGCTACATAAAGTTCTTCTGTCAATTGTAGTTTCATGTATATTTATCTTCTTTTTTTTAATTGAATTTTATTGGGGCAGATGATATTGGTTAATAAAATTGTATAGGTTTCAGGGGTACAATTCTATAACACATCACCTGTATATTGCATTGAGTATTCACGACCCCAAGTCAAGTTTCCTTCCATCACCATTTATCATCGCCAGCCCTCTCCTCCCCTCTCGCTGCCTCCCCTAACCCATCTTCCCTCTGATAATCACCATACTGTTGTCTATGAGGTTTTCTTTGCTTAATCCCTTCATCTTTTTCACCCTAACCCCTTACCCTCACATTTCCTTATGCTAATATTAAACAGGGTTTGTATACTCAAGCGGTGGTATAACATGGCAATGTTAAAATTCCAGGAGAGGTAAGGGAAAGTCAGGCTGGGATTTTTTTAAATTTATAAATAAAATCTACCAGGTGGATGATATTTTTGATAATATTGGCATTTGACTAGGCAACCTTAATGTCCCTTCCAGTTCTGGTGGTTCTTCGTTCTACAACTTCGATGTTTTATTCTATAACTTTGGTTTTATCCTATGAACGGTTGCCTTCATTTGCTGTCTACACGAAGCCAAAACAACCACATAATTGTGTTCATAAGAAAGGACTATTTATTGACCCATTTTATTTGTGGATATGTAACTGATTAGTTTTCAGTGAGCTGTTTTATTATCTTATACGTTCGGCCACAGTTTTAAATAACGGAAGCTTTAAAAGTCTTGCTCCTAGATCTGCTAAGAAGAACTTCCCCCTTGGGTGCTGCTCACGGTGTGTTTCCCGTGCTTTTCCCCTAGCAAGGGCTGTAATTTGGGAAACAAAGCGCTTGTCTGTAATTTCATATAAGCCCCCAAATACCTAGTCATGTACCTTACAGGGACTCTAGAAATACTTAGTGACCATCTATTAATGTGACAAAATGTCCAGCATTGTTTCCCATCCTCCAGTCATTGAGAGTAGCCACGGCTGGTTGTTCTCAGGCTTTTTTCTGTCTTGCCATGGTTTCTCGGCCAAGAAACTGAACGGCAGAATTTGTTCTAGTAATTTCCTTCTTTTTCTCTGTTCCAAGACCACCAAGCAATTTTTGCTGGCACTTAAATAAAGACATTTATCGATGGCAAAAAAAATCTCTTCTATTCTACTATAAAGAATGCGGACCGTGATTGCTTTCTAGGCAAATCTTCCTCTGGTACCAACAGCGACCCCAGCTGAACTTGTGAATTAAGAAATAGGTGGTTCTGAGTATTGGGTTTCACTTTATGTTACTTCTTTTACTACCACCAGGATCAAAATAAATTAGCTAAGAAGAGCAAAGGAGGAAAAGCTGTGAGAAGCATAGTAAGAGGAACTTAAGGGGGAGAGTCTCATTAACATTAAATATTGCTTGGTTTTATGTGAGATCAAAAAAAGAAAACCATGTCACTACCTTTAGTGCAGATTCATGTCACCTATGCAAGAGTTTGGATTCAAATGGTGAGTGTATCATGAACAAAAATCATGACACGTTTAAAAGGCATTGCTTTTATGCAAAGGTAGGCTGTGTCAATTGTTGATGTCATTTCTAACCTGGCAAAAATGTTAATTCACATGAGCCTCAATTATTAGTTGAACTTTGCTAGAAGCAAAAATTTCCTTACAATTCCAGAAAATACTGTATTTCTGTATTGGATTAACTCTTTGAGTCACATGTGCTAGAATGACTTCAGTGGAGGTTGGGTACACGTGGATGAATGGTCTGTCGTTGTCAGGAGCAAGAACTTTCAAACTGCTTACAACTCAATCAGTTTGAACGTGTGTCTGTTGTCATCACTGAGAGCACAACACCTAATATTTGATCAGAAACAAAACTACATTAATATGAACTTTCATACTTAAATCAAGTATTTTAAAAGTCTATAAATGCAAATACTCTGACAAACTATAAAACTTAGAAATGACATGCTACTATAAGTCATAGCCCTCCTAAATTACAAACATCAGGTCTTTCAGTTCTAGGCCACTGGAGCTGGACTTAGTTGACAGGCTAGGTCATGATCAAACCTAATACTATAATCTAGAATACATCACTTAACCTTTGTGAGTCTTGGTGTTCTCATCTAAAAACTGAAGGGGCTCAGCTGAATCACTGTGGAAGCTCCTAGAAGCGTGACATTCCTTGGTTTCATATTTCTAACACATACACTGTAATCCTGACATTTTCTCAGGCTATAGTTCAAGGGAGGGCAAGCTTACAAATACCCTGCCCAAGGACACTTCTAATTCCCTCTTATGTCTTGCAGGTGAAGGGACTTTCAATTCCCCTCAGGTCTTCACCCAGAGTAGGCACTGCTTGGCAACAGGAAGCATAAATGCCCATCCTTAGTTTTGCCCACTGCCATGTTTTAAGTCCTAGACCAGTTCTTTAACACCTCTTCCCTTCACGTTAGCCATATTTATCATGAAACTTCTCTGCTGTGAAAATGTGACAGCATACTGTAATGTGATTTTCCCAATACTGGCAGAGAAAAATAGAGACTATTCCCAGTTTTTATTGCTGCATTCTTTGTAACAGTAAAAGCTAAAAGTAAGCTACATGGTTGCTAATAGAGGATGATAAAATAAGTTTAATTCAGCCCAACTATGGACAAGAAGCAACAGCTAAATGGACATAATGAGGATAGCAACGTTTTCATGTAGATGACAGTTTATGAAGGCAAATTGTTCAATGAAAAAACACAAAATATAGAACAATATGTACTATGTGATTTGATTTATATAAACTAAATTATATGTATATATAAACATTGCATATAAAATTACACATCATTTTAAATACATAAAATTGCAAAGAAAGGATATCTAGTACAGGGGTCAGCAAACTTTTTCTGTAAAAAGCCTACTAGTAAATATTTTAGGCTCCTGGGTTCCTGTTGCAGCTATAGGACTCGGCTATTACAATGTGAAAGCAGCCAGAGACAATATGTAAACAAATGGGCGTGGTCGTGTTCTGATAAAACTTTATTTACAAAACTGGTGGGAGCCGGACTGGTCCTTGGGCTACTGTTTCCTGACTCCTCATCTAGCATAATATGTACTAAGTGAGGAAAGTATTGTCCTTTGGGAGGAAACAACATGGAATAGTCAAGGAGATGTTTCTTTTTATCTGCATCATTAGATTGTGCTTTTACACTGAGATGGTATTCATGAATTCCTTGTATAATTAGAAACATATATAGAATAACAGTAATAACAATAATAATTAAAAGTATAACTCAAAACTATCTCATCTGCCACTTAAAGTAGCCATGCTGTGATCTGACAAACTTGTCTAAGATCTCCCCCATTTGCATCCCATGAGGCAATTCTCCGCCCCGAGCTTTGTGCTCCTATCAGCTGTCTCTCAGGCGCACTGAAGTGTGGCAGCCCAGAGCCTGTAGAGCTAAAGGACAAAGAACAGTAGGGCCGAACCCCACTCTGAAAAGCTCACGGAGCAACCAACCTCTGCGGTCAATGAGGACAAGCTGCCCTGTGTTATGTTTCCTTTTTAAATATTTTTTTTACATCCAAAACACATTGCAGGGTAGTAAAGACTTCAGGGGCATCCTACAAAAACAGGCTGATATTGAAAGCCAGCCTAGTTTTAATTAACTGCCCGTCCTGAGCCACATCCTCGAGCTCAAGATAGCCAATAACAATCTTGTAACTTCTAAATGTGAATGCCACTCAGGTGGAGACCAAATAGTGAGGGTTTCAGCTTACCTCTTAAAATGTAAACATGAAATTTCAGATTTCCATAGCAACCAGACCTCCCTTCACCTTAGACACCTTCTTCAAAAAAAAAAAAGGTGGGGGAAGTGGTGGGAAGGCATTTCTGTGGTGGGTGGCATGCAGACAGTTGCCCATTAAAACGATAACATCGAAATATAAACAGCCAAGCCTTTTCATCATTTATTGACTAACGACTCAAAAGGCTGCTAGTGAAATCCTTTTCAGACAGGTTGGAAATTCAGACGCCTGCCGCAAGTTAGACTGACAAGGAATTACAATCAATGCCACCACGATCATTAGTAAAATGCATTTAGCTATATGTTTGTATGCCAATATTTAATACCAAAACAGAATTCTAGGGATGCCACCATGTCCCCATCACCATGCTGATTTTTACCAGCTGAGCAACCAGCCAGGCTACAGCAGAATCAAGAGCTCGTAGGGTGGAAACCGAGGTGTTCTGACTCAGAAAGGCCCCGCTAGCTGTGGATATTGGGAGTCCTTAGTCACTGCTCTGTTCAAAGGGCGAGAAATCAGGGCTGCCTTTCTAGAATTCATGAATTTAATCTTCTGCCCTGTCAGCTCTTTGTTGAAAAGTGTTTCTTAAGAGCCAGATGTTAGTATTCAATTCAGTTCACAAAATAGTTACTCTCCAGTGTAACATCAGTGGTAGAATGAATAAATAAATGGTACATTTACACAGTGAAATACTACAGAGCTATGAAAGTAAATGAACCAGAACTATATACAACGGTATGAATGAATCTCAAACTAATCTATGATGTTAGAAAGTGGAACGGTGGTTGCCCTTGGAGGGAGAAGGGACTGAAGACTGACGTCTAGGTTTCTCCTAAAAGTCTCCTTAGATTAATCCTGGTACTTGACCTGGAGGCCAGTTGTACTGGTATGTTCATGTCATCAGAATATCAAGTCGCATGCTTCTGGTTTTTTGTTTTGTTTTGTTTTGTTTTGGTTTGGTTTGTTTTTTTTTGTGGGCTCTCAATTTAATTTTTTTTAGTTTATTTTTTTTATTGAATTGACTGGGGTGACCTTGGTTAATAAATTATACAGGTTACAATTCTACGATACAGCATCTGTATATCGTATTGTGTGCTTACCATCCCAAGCCTCCTTTCATGACCATTTATTTCCCCTATACCCTCTCCTACCTCCCCTTACCCCGCTTTCCCTTACGTGTCCATGAGCCTTTCTTTATTTTCTTTGCTTAATCCCTTCACCCTTCTCACCCAGCCCCCAATCCTGTCTCCTCTGGCAGTTGTCATCCTGTTCTCTGTATCCATGAGTCTGTCTCCACGTTGTTAGTTTATTTTGTTCATTAGATTCCACATATAAGTAAAACCATATGGTATTTGTCTTTCTCTGAGTGGCTTATTTCACTTAGCATAATACTCTTGAGGTCCATCCATTTTGTCACAAAAAGAAAGATTTCCTCCTTTTTTACTGCTGTGTAGTATTCCATTGTGTAAACGTACCACAGCTTTCTTATCCACTTGTCTACTGATAGGCCCTAAATTTAAGTATAGTTGGTATACAATATTATATTAGTTTCAGACATACAACATATTGACTCAACACTTATATAACTTACAATGTGATCACCATACTCCTGATTTGAGTAGCATTCTGTATGCTCATCACGCTTTCAAAGAATTTACAAAAAACGAACCATCCCAATAAAGCAGTTATTGAGCAGCACCTGTGCCTGGCTCTATGCTGGAACTAGCAGAATATGATAGTCTTTATGGTCCAGAAATTCATAGTTGAGTAGGGGAGATGAATTTAAAAACAACACTATTATTTCATATGGGTATGATCTATTAAAGACTTAGGTAAAAGGCATTACAGGAGCAATTTCTTCTGCCCTCATGGTGAGAAAATGTCACAGAAGGTGGCACTGAGCAAGCCTTGAGAGGTGGCTCCAACAGCACAGAGTAAAGGGGACAGGACCGCCTTTGCCAAGGGCCTGGCAGGGTGGAAGAGCAGGTTAGAAAATGGAAACCAGCCACCTGGAGTTGCGAGTGGACAGTTAAGAAGTGCTCACCTTTATTCGTTCATTGCGTATTCAGTTTTTCAAAGAGCGCTTTATTCATAGCCAATTGCAAGCTTCTCCTCTTCCAAGGAGAAGTATCTTTACACACAGCTGAATCGACCATGCAACACCAAAAAGCATGCGGAAGAAAGGACAGAAGCCAGGCTGCGAGCATCAACACTCAAGGCTACCACAGCAGTGGCAATAACCACCATTTATGTCTCATACTTGATACGCACTGTCTGATACGTTTAATCCTCACACCAGTTCAACGAGTTCAGGACTATTATTACCTCCATTTGGTGGGCACCAAAACTTAGTGAAGCTCACTAACTGCCTGCGGTCACGTACACAGTCAGCAGCAGAGCCACTGCTAGACCCTGGCGGGCCGACCTATGAGACCTATCTGCTCAGTGAACACCCCGGGCTGAGCCGCGCCCGGCCCTTGAATGTTCAGGCATCAACTCCCCCCTTGCAGCCTAAGCAGCAAAGGGAGCTCACGTGGAAGGCAGGCTCCAGGTAGCTACAAGCCAACCCCAGCCAGGACAGACTGCAGCTTCTCTGGCTTGCTGGCTTCCGAGGGACCAAGGGAACGCCCTGCAGACAGTGAGAGAGGCTGGTGGATGATTTCCTTCCCTCTGCATCTTTGAGATCAACCCTCCCCAGACTGAAGGGAAGAATCTACCTCAGTGTTTCCCATCGGCTTCCTGGAGCCATAGCTGGGAGGGGCCAAAGATGGGGACTGTGCACCCTTCTTCCTGGCTGCGGCTTCTACCCCTCCTCGGCCTCAGGTGGTACTGAGTCCCTCTCCAGGAGCATTCTGACACAACCGAGGGGTCCCTAAAACTTGTAGCGTTCTGGAAAATGTGTTTCCTGACTAGAGATGGCTTTGAAAGGAGAAGTGCAGCGAACAGCTCAGGTCTCAGTCACGCTGAGAAAACACCTGGAGGAGGTAACCTGGAGACCAGAAATGAGGACTTGGCATCCGTGCGCTGAAGCTCCAGTCTAACAATGATGACAGGGAAGTGACTTGAGTGCCATTTTGGAAGTACCTTTAAAGAAGGAATTGTGTGCTATTTGGAGGGAGGAGGCAAGGCAACATTCAAATGGAAGGCAGAAAGCTTTGTTTTCTCAGTCATACTGTCCACTCTATTTGCCCTGGCTGTTTACTCCACCGTGAAGGGTCTGATAGCAAACTGCCCCAGCCAAGCCAGATGCGGCCGGGCAGGCGCGGGCTTCACCCCACCCACAACACAGCCCTCCTGCTATTTCAGGCCTGGGGTCTGTAAAACAGACGCCGCTGCCCTCCATCCTGGGTTGTGTGAAATTACGCGGTGGTTTGGTGAAGTCAACAAATAACTAGAATGAACCACACTGAGGGAAATGAAACAGCCGCTGGCATCGTCGCTGGTCTGCAGAAGGCAGAGTGAATGAGGACAGTTAGCCTCTGTTGCCGCCTATCCAAAAGGTGGTTTTTTTTTAAACTTTTTATTGGGAAATGATTTCCAAAGAGAAGATAAGTTATAAAAATAAAAAGAGTGGAAAGCACACCCATAGTATTTTACCCGATTCACTTTATTATTTGTTCTCTCTCTCTCTCCTCCTTCCCCCCACTTCCTCTCCACACCCTTCTCTGTGTATTTCCTAACTAAAGGAATATGCTCACACAGAACCACAGGACAGTTCATCGATTTCTATAAATTTAACATTGATAGGGTATTTTGAACTCATCATTGGTTTTCAGTTTTGTCAGTTAGCCCGATAATGTCCTTCCAGCCCAACACAAATGCTGCCGTTGCCACGGTCCTGTCCGTAGCATTGCTCTCTCCCTTCGTGACACTCTCTTAGCACTTATATTTGCTTCTCTGATGACTATCATTACGTCCTGCCTTGCACTGGGTGGCCATTTACCCCTTCTACTAGACTAGACTGTAAGCCTCCTGAAGACAGAACAAATATCTGTGGGATGAGTTGCCACACATGCACACACACACATGACAATAGAGTAAACTAATTTGCATTAGACGGTTTAAGACTTCTATGTGGCTTTTTAAAAAAATAATAATTTTCCCTCTTAGCCTAAGAAGATTCACATACTAATCTTTAAATGGAATTGTTAAACTACCACAATCTTTGCTTAAGAGGTAAGTTCATTAAAGTATTTTTACAAAAATTTCATGGTATCGTCATTTATTTGGGGTATATGAGAGGATGGGTTCCAATTTCAAAGCATCATAATGAATGAAAAAAAGTAGTTCAAACAACAGAGTTCTTATCTGCCTACGTACCAAGCATTAAATTAAAGATAATATGACATGGGGCATGGGGATGATGACAAGTAGTATCTACACTGAAAGAGTCTCGGGATCACTATGATTATAAAAGACCAAGGTCAACAAAGCGGCTAATAAGGTGACTACTGGAACAGTTGGTTTGAATCACAATGCAGTCCGTATGTCCCTCACTCGTGTTTACCCCTATTACAATTTACGTGCCTTTCGCTCATTTCACCGCACACAGAGGGAAGAGGGAAGCGGGAAGGAAAGGCTTGCAGAAAACTGGCCAGGAAGCCCAAGTTGTTGTTTTCAAACAGAAGAAATAAATGGATTTTAAAAAGCCCTCATAATTCAACATCCAGAATTACCATGAATACTTGGGTATAATTAACTTCCATCTTCTCTATAGCATATGTGTAAAACAGATGTTTTCTTAATATCAAATCTCATATATTTTTGTAACCTGTTCATTTTGAAACCTGTTTTTTTCACTAAAAGTACATCATTAGCTGTCATTTTAAATAGCTAAATAGTGTTACATTGTGTGGATGCATCTTAATTTATATGAATAGTTCCCTAATAATTTATATTTCTAGATTTTTTTTAAAAATTACAATTGGGGAATAAAAAAGCAGCTGGCGTCAGTTCCGCTCTTCAAAAGGCAATAAACCAGGACCGTTATCCTCTGTTTCCTCCAATCTGAGAGTTGGTTTTTGAAACTTTTTCTCGGGAAATGATTTCCAATGAACAGATAAGTTGCAAAAACATAGTTCAAAGAACACCATATACCCTCTACCCAGTTTCATCTATTGTTAATATTTTAAACAAAAGTGCAATAAAAATTCTTGCAGTTTAGTTAAATCTTCTTTTCTCATTCTTAGTGACTTCCCATAGGAAAATTTCTAGAAATGAAATTACTCACTGTGTACACTGTTTTGAAGCTTATGACAAGTATTATCAAGCTGCCTTTCAGCAATATTGTGACAATGTTAGCCCCCCATAACAATGTCAGAGGGCCTCTTCGCCCATACCCTTGCCCACCCTGGACATTATCTGTGACAATTAAATATATGCAACATGGCTCCTTGTTGAAATTTGGATTTCTTTGACTTATACATCAGGTTAAACATTAAACAACTTAATTAAAATTTTGCACTCACCTTTTAGGATTTTGGGGCTACACATATTTAAAAGATAAAAAGAAAAACTAAAGAAGATAAGGCAGTATTTGAAACCTTATTTCAAATCCAGTAAAACATAATTTCACTCCACACATTAAAACAGGCATAAGAAGAAACAAGCAAAGTTTGTTCCAAGTTTCAGCACAATGTCACTTGTAAACACAGCTCTTACTCTGCATCTATGAAGGATCGAATCATTTTGTAAAGTGCCTGTCAAATTTTGGCTATTTTCTATTTTCTAGAGAGCCGAATGTTAAAAATCAATAGAAATGTTACTGCATTCATGTTGCTTTTAGAAAGCTTAGACAGACTCATGCCCGCAACACTCAAAGCCATTTCTGTTTAGAATCTTGGGAAGGAACCTATTCCAAACTTCCAGAATCACAGCTGGCAGGCTATAATTTAGAGTTGCATACAGGATAATGTGTATTAGTCCATTACTAAGCTGTAAGTTGACACCAACCTTTGGAATTGCTTTCTCAGAGGAAATGCTGAAGAGCCAATGCCTCAATCATTTCCAACAGGGCTGGGAAAACATTCAGACAACCCATTATAGCCTTTCATCTCACATTTTGATGATTTTCATCAAAAGGGAGGTGGAAAAGGGGTGATTAGACACAAATTTGCACTCTGGTGAAAATCCAAACATATTTTTAAGCTCAAGACATCGATAACATATCGGCAAGTTTTTGTCCCCACTTCGGTGAACCATACCAGCCACCCAAAATATCCTAGCGGTAATGAACATGTTCAGAAAGAGAAGACGGTGAGCAGATACTAAAGCAAACGTTACAATCCACATTTAACAATCAAAAAATATTTTCACAAAAACCAACAAAAGGATTAGGGTTAAGATTTTCAGTTGCCGAAGTCTGTGCTGAATTGCGTTCCAGCTGCGAGATCAGAGGATTGTTTGCTGTGCATACACGAGTCTGCAGTGGTCACACAGGTTTGACTAAAGTCTCATTGCCGTCACCTGGGCCACTCAGAGATAGTCCACTTTGGGAAGGGGAAATATGAGGGCTACATCCCTGCTCATTCAGTCGAGGCTGCTCCTGCCACAAATCGGGACTTGCCACATGTCCTGGCTCGTGCCACATGCCCTGGCTCCAGCCACTACGAGCCGAACCTCTGCACTGCACACACTAGCTTTCCAAATCTACCAGCCCCAGGCTTTGTCTACGAACAAACAGAACTCGATCTACACCTAAGCCTCCCATGAAAATTAGCTGAAATTTAATGGACACTAAAATTTTTTTCCAATGTGTGACTTGATGTGTTTCTTCATTCCCGACTCCCATCAGAAGTGGAAGAATGCTGTCTACTATCTTCTAGCCCAGCACTGTCCAATGGAAACACAACGCAAACCACATTCATAATTTTAAATTTTCTAGTAGAACAGATAAAATTATTGTTAACAATTATTCTAGTTAATGTAATACATGTAACATATAATACTTCGATATATAACCAATATAAAAACTATTGACACAGTCTCCCTTTTTTTTTCCACTTAAAAGTTTTCAAAATCCAGTGTGTACTTTATACTTACAGTGCATCTCAGTTTGCAGTAACCACATTTCAAACGCTCAATAGCCCCACGTGCCTAGTGGCTACTGTGTCAGAAGGAACACAAATTTAGAGATTAAAATGTGGATCAGGACTACCAAAGCAAAATAAGGACAACTCAAGATCCAAAACACAGAAGACTGTACCTCACTTCATAAACCCAGCAACGCAAAGCAAGCTGGGGAGATGGTGTACAGGTCATCCATTCAACACCCACCTGTGCTTTCCAACCAGCTTGAAGGCATCACATTCCAATGGAAAATATAGTTCTCAATAGTAGCCCCAAAATGCAAAACAATGAGCCTCCTGTGTGTTCCCTTTGCAAACAACAAAACTGTACAGAGGTGTCCAATGTGAAGAACACACAAAATTGTTTCCCTGTCATCGTGGTACCAATTCCTGACAGCTATCATGCCGACATTAAGTTCCTGTAACTACCATGCAGGGCCTGGACTTTAAAAATGTATCAGTAAGGAACAGTTCATTATAATTTCCCCCTTCACTCAGTGCCATTTGTATGATGAAGTTATATAATTTCCAAGTGTTCACATCTGGTTCAAAGCAATTAAAAAATGACAAATATTATGAGAGAGTTTAAAATGTATCCCAACCCTGCCTGGTGTGGCTCAGTGGATTGAGTGCTGGCATGCAAACCAAAGGGTCGCAGGTTCGATTCCCAGGGCACACGTCTGGGTTGTAGGTCAGGTCCCCAGTAGGGGGCGCACGAGAGGCAATCACGCACTAGTGTTTCTCTCTCTCCCTCCCTTGTCCCTTCTAAAAATAAATAAAATCTTTAAAAAAAATGCAGCCCAATAATGACATGCTGTTTTAACCAAGGAGAGAACTTTTGCAAATGACCTATAAAATGTTGCTATCCCACAGAAATGGCTCACCAACTACTGTCTTTCTCCATATAACACAACCTATCCATTAGTAATAATAATAACACTTTACATGTAGATAGTCCTTTACTGTTTACAAAGTATGGTTTACACTGTCCCATGAAATCTCACAAAAAAACCTGGTAAGGCATGGATGACAAAATCAACAAAATACAAATTTTTTGTCACTGTCTTTCTTCCAACATTTTACTTCCTTTGGGTACATTGACTATTTGCAAGGTCAATGTAGGGAGTTTCTCGAAAAAATTATCAATAAATATTTCAGGTTGTTTGATAAACTATGTCCTAACAATCATTTGGTTTTCACATTGAATAAGTTAAAGTTCTTGTTCCACTCAATTCTGTCCAAATAAATTCTACTGGCCAAAGCAATTCTGTTATTGTTCAGTTAATTCTAATTTGTAAAAAAAAAAAAAAAAAAGGCTAAGCTGAAGTCTTGACCAAAGACCAACTTACCCTGTAAGTCACTTTATGTGTAGTCCTGCCAGGTGAGGGGACAGCTAAACCAATGGCCTCCTCTTACCCGCGACAAAGAAAAAAAGGTCAGAAAATAAAAGGTCCCTGAAGAAATTAAAACTCCAAACTCAAAACACTGACTTAAGAGTTCAAGAAAATCTGTTGCCAGAATAAAGTCAGGAGAGAGATTTGATGAAAAAAAAAAAAAAGGAACTAAAATAGGAGTCTTTAGAAGTGACGCTACTCAAGACCAGATAACTCAAATTCCCATTTTTAGGAAGAAAAAATACAGAGAGAAACTAAGATGACTTTTGAAATCATAAACTAATTCATTAAAAAGCTCCACCTTTTCAAAGTATTTTAACATTTTTCAAAACCCGAAGTCCTGGCTCGGGTGGGGGCTGCTTTTCCTCAGTGTCTACACCTAAAGGTCAAGGAGGAAAATCAGAGGGGACATGTTTGTGCATGGAGTGAAAAATATACCGTTTGGCTAATTATATCTACCTGTGTCCCGGCTCACTGTCCCACACATAAAAGTGCGGGGAAAGTCTGGGTGCCACAGAAGTAGCTCCAGCATGGAAATAGGAAGGAATGAGGAAAAGGATCTGAGCTTCATGTGTGGCTTTCACTTCCTCTTATTGTAAATGCCACACACGGAGCACGGTAAGAACAGCAAACCGACCAAAATAGCGTTTGGTTTCCTTAGTTAAACAGCTCAGTAGAGTTGGAAGTGCCCTCATGCCAAAGCAAGCTAATCAGTCCGTACTTCTCTGAAGACTTTTGCCTTCTGTGTCTTATAGAAATATAAAGGTTACTGCTCACTTTGGAGTAACATTTGATATCCATTTCAAAAATACACGGGAGCATGTTTCAGGAGCCTTCTGAGTTACTAAAACATCCTTCTGACATGCTGATATTGAAAAAGAAAAGAAAAAAAAATTCTGAAGAAAAATCCGATTTGCCATTTGATTTGGATGAAGATTAAAAATATACCATAACCAGCTGTTGAAGTTTGTCATTGAAATTCCAGTTTCATATTTTTAATTGCTACTATTAAAATTCTTTGATTGCACTTGATGAAATTAAGTTTTGACTTTTTAATGATTAAACATGGGACAATTCAAGTGTATTCTAGTTAAGAATTTAAATGGCTGTGTGCATTTGAAAGATAAAGTAAAATCTACCGGGACATTTTATTATCTCGAGGTTAGACATAATATGCACTAATTACACACAGTGTTTGCTCACTCTCAGTTCCTGCAAAATGACTGAACTATTCCTTCCAAGGAGACGACAGCAAGGACTTACTGGGTTAAAGGAAAGAAAACTGTAGGCTGACGCTGTTCATAGCCATTGTGACAGAAGTCATTTTAGAGAAGGAAAAATGACATATTCTCCATCAGTTGTTGTGGGATCGTCTCAGGAGTCATTGGTCAGTCAACACACTCATAAATATGGTGCACATTCAGCTCCCAGGATAGGATTTCATTTTGGAAGATGACCAGGGTGTTTGCAGACAAGAGGACCATCAGGGAAGTCGCTGGTTCCTCAAAGACACCCAGATCACACAAAGATTTTTTAATGATGAAGCCCAGACCATGTGTTTCTTACTGTAGGAAGAAAAATCTGTCCCAGACTGTAGCTGAACACTAAAATGGAAAAAGCGAAAAGAGTATTAGCCTTTGCATACAAAGGAAATAATGAAAGTGGAAGGGGACCATTGGCCCACACAACAGGGCTCTCCCCGAAAATGTCTCTGCTGTACAGATGTATGGCATGTTTAGAGATTTGTAATATTTTTGAACTTTGTGCCATCTTATAACAGTTTCAAAATAAAAAAGTCCTCAAAATTTTTTGATAGGCTTATTAATATTCATGATAAATTTTACTTCTCTCATGAACAGATGCAATTTTGGGATGAAAAATTCATTACTTAATTTCAGAGGGAATATATTTTACTTTCTTTTAAAAACACTGTGCTTACTAATGCAAGAAAATACATACAGTGCCACTTTAATAAAGGCTACAGGAAATTTTATTTTATGAAGGTAGCTATCATATTAGCACAGAATAAAGAAACCATTTGAATATTGTTTCTAAACCACCCACTTAAAATTACGTAATTCTTGACTGGTGAAATGGCTATTCACCACAAAGTGACTCAGTTTCCCCTCTGTGGGTGGTCACGGCAGTCCTAAATATGAGGAACAAACTTTCTTATAACTTGGATCCCTCAAAAACACTCTTCATAAAGTAGAATATTGAGTCTATTTATAAGCAAAGGTATAAGCAAAATTCGTAATATTCATAGCTCTACAAGTGGAATCTTTATCAATTTTAAATACATAAAGTGGTAACGTTTGGATAACATGACTTCTTTAATGCAATTTAAAGTCATCTTGCCCTGACTGTTGTGGCTCAGTGGGTTGGGAGTCATCTTACAGAGCAAACAGTCGCCGGTTTGATTCCCAGTCAGGGCATATGCCCAGGTTATGGGTTTGGTCCCCAGATGGGGTACGTTCAATGTTTCTCTCTCTCTTTCTCTCTCCCTTCCCCTCTAAAGATAAATAAAATCTTTAAAAAAAATAAAATAAAGTCATCTCTTAAACATTAACCAAGAGTCAGGGTAATAACTATATTGAGATGTAGGGCTAACATATGATAATAAAAATTACTTTTTTAAAAGAACTTTTAATTTTAGAATAGTTATGGTTTTACAGAAAGACTGCAAAGATAATACAGAGTTGTCTCATATACCCTTCACCCAGCTTCCCCTATATTTAACATCTTAAATTACTATGCCATTTGTCACAACTAATGAACTAATCTTAACACACTATTACCTAAAGTCCATCCTTTACTCGGATTGTCTTAGTTTTTCCATCTTAGAATCACATTCAGGATGCTGCATTACATGTCTCAGACACAGCTAGACAGTGTCAGTTTTTCAGATTTTTCTTGTTTTGATCAACTTGAAAGTTTTGAGGAATACTGGTGTGGCGTTTTGTATGAGGCCTCTCTACTCCAATCTAACTGATGTCTTTTCTCATGATTGAGAAAAACATGACTGGGATTATGGGTTTGGGGAAGGAAGAACATAGAAATAAAATGTCATTCCCAACAAATCTTACCAAGGGCATGTGCTATCAAGACGATTTGTCACTGTTGATGTTGACCTTGATCACCTGGCTGAGGTGGTCTATTTTCTCCACTATGAAGTCTCTCTCCCCTCTACCCCACTGCCATGTTCTACACTCCACTCCATGGAAGGAGGTTACATGTGTAGCCCACACTCATGAGCAAGGCACTGGGTTCCCCTTCTTTGAAGACGTAGACTCTACATAAACTATTTGGGATCTTTTTGTGTGGGGGACTCGTCTATCCTCCCTGATTTACCTAGTTATCCCATCACTTATTTACATCATTATGGGCACAGAGGTTTGTATTTTACACTTTGAATTATGTCCAATAGTCAACTTTCAGTTATGAATCCAATCCAGTCCAATCCAATCCAATCCAATCCAATCCAATGCAAAGATTCGCTATTTAATTTGTTGCTCCAATTGTTCCAGCTTTGGCCAGTGAGAGCTCTTACTGTTTGCTCCTAAATATTACTTTTTTAAGAGGTAGCTATATCTTTCCTGTTCTGACAATGTTTTCTCCCAAGTTATATGAGAAGAACATGCCAGTTTTCGTGTTGATTTTACGCCATTTTAAATGTTAAAGCCAGACCCTTCTCTTTGGTTCACGGTGGCTCACACAGGGCAGCAGGCCGAGTCCTTTCTCAGTTGGTGGGTGACCAGATTCTTGCCCAGAGCACCGCTCTCCCTCAGAACGAAGACAATGGACTGTTCTAGCTTTTCTCAAAGGCTGTCGTAATTTTTCTTTTCTTTTTTTACATAGTTTCCTATAACATATTCATGTAGAGAAACTCACTTTTAAACATTCAAAAACATGAAACCATCATACCTAACTAACCCTATGCTTGTGAAACTAACCTTTATTTGTGAAAATAGAATGGAAATCCAATGACATTTAGAGTTGAAATTAGCATGCCATATTTCTAACTAGAGAATCCAGAACAAGCTTTTCTCCCATTCTTTTTGACAACAAACTTCTAGGTCGGTGACAGTGTTTTAGTAATTGAATTTCACGTCTGGATTTTATTTTACTTCTTTGGGATGGAATCCCTTGTAGAAAACATTATTTAGATATTTCAGTATAATTAATTGCTTATTTATAAGAAAGGATGGCCTTATATAAATGTATAAGAATATATAGCAAAATTCTGAGTTTACTATTGAGGAGAAAATCATCTTGGTGTATGTAATTAAATTTTCATTTCATGACTATTTCTGAGTTGCCTGCTCTGTGCAGAAATAACAGTTTTCTCAGCATCCCTCCCATCTTGTCTTTCAAGGTTAGAGTAAAAAGAGTGTGTAAAACTGTCGAGCAGTGCTCTAAGATCTCCAAGATTTAAGTTCAGATTCACCGTTAAAATGGAAAACGCATGAATTCAGGGAATTCTAGGCTGTTCCCCTAAATAAAAATACTTATTTTTGTTTAAAGAAAAAAAAATGGGAAACTAGGGAGACAGTAAACGAGAAATATGTCCTAACAATAAAGATTTTAAAATAAGCAAGACAAAGGAGCCCCGGGGCAAGCCAGCTCTACATGAATGCCCCCCAAGGCCTCAGCAACCTTCTGTTCACCCCTAGGAAGTTAGTTCATTCTCTGCCTAAGGAATTTCTTCAGCCTGACAGCTTTTAAAGGTGCCAACAGCAACAAACTACCACCAACCCCCCCCCGAAAAACAAAAACAACAACAAAAAAACCCCTGCTAAAAGACACACGCACACAAACACACGAACATGTGCACAAATGCACGCACACACTCCTGCCTTTCTCCGCCCGCCCTTGCATAAATGCCCTCACAAGCTTGAAGCTGTTTTGTCACTGCCAAAAAGGGGGGAGCACTTCAGCCCGTCTTCCTTGGCTAGTAGGTGAGCAAAGAGGATGTAGAGCAAGGGAATAATTAAAGGGAAAACTACACACTTACAGCCAAATACTAACACACTGGAGTGATCACTAGTGGACTCGTAAACCTCAGGGCAGAAGTTTTAATACATGGTCTGAAACCTGTACGGAGGCATAAAGTAAACCTGGTTGGTGAGCACTAAATGAGCTGGATCCCCTCTCACTAGGAATCAAATCAAACTGATTCTTCAGCGAAGTGGAGAAGTAAAGTTTTTTGCCTTTTTTTCCTTTTTCTGATTTGAAGAAAGGGAAATGGAGGCAGAAAGGTTCATGGACCTTCAAGGCCACCCAGAGAGCCTCCTGGGCCTCAACTTCTCTTTAAAATATAGGTTTACTTTCAATACTCAAATAGACATTTTTCAATGTTTGCAAATCCAAAACCTCAACCGCTGGTCCCCATGTTTATAGTTCAGGATTATACAAATTTCCCTCGGCCCTCCGAGGCCTCACCTCAGAGACTTGATTGATGCACTTCTGCAGCCCCAGGCCAAGGGGCAGAATGTTTCATGGAGAACACAGCCATTAGCTAATGGAAGACATTTTTCATCCCGTGGAAGGACAGACGCCGGCAGCCAGCTCCGGGGCCAGCCAAAAGTGGCACCCACCAGCTATGAGGGACGGCGAGTGCCCAACGCCCACATGGCAAAGGAAAACCACAGTGAGCAAAGCTCCGACTCACCAAGGACTTTATCGGGGTGTTTCTGGCGCTCCCTGACACCGCCGTAAAGGGGATCGCA
This sequence comes from Mormoops blainvillei, assembly GCA_004026545.1. Classification (NCBI taxonomy): domain Eukaryota; kingdom Metazoa; phylum Chordata; class Mammalia; order Chiroptera; family Mormoopidae; genus Mormoops; species Mormoops blainvillei. The sequence continues at coordinate 30,095 of PVJD01010190.1, forward strand.
GATGTGATTACTGTAGTCATTTTGATATTTTCTATTTCACCGCCACGTCTTAAACAACTTGTAAAAGTTCCCCGGAGGGGTGAGGGAGTTCGGCAGAAGACCTGTATTAGTGGTAGAGCTTCTAGAATTTCTTTGTAGGACGGGTTTAGGTATAGCATTTTCTTTGGAAGGAGACGAAGGAGCAAATTGGCTAGGAATTTTGACTTGAAACTGTGTTTGCATAGCAGTTTGTAAAATATTGAGGGACTGTCAGAAGTTCATCTGAAAGAATGGAGGTGCTGGTAGAAATGTAAAGGTTTCTCCTCAGATCACCTCTTAGCACTGTCCCTATATGCAAGGGAGAGGCCTGCGTGAGAGGAGAAAATGTTTTTGAGTCTATAAGATCGTGCCCACCACACACCGACTGCTCCCTACCAAGGCCTCCAGCACCACCTCCCAGGTCCACGCTCCGGATGGCCGAGGTTGCAAAGATATGTTCTCATCATTGTACCCGGTCAGCGGATAACTTGGCCAGGCTAGCTGGAAAGTGAAGGTGTAAACAGGTTTTCGTTTTCCCCTTCTTTTGGCTCTCCATGAATAGAACTTTCACATAAGAACCTCAAGCTGATGGAAAACTTAGATAATCACACCCGGTTGCCCTGAACTCATCCTTCCTGTGGGTCAGCTAAGGGCTCTGCAGATGTGTGAAGAAAAACTCATTGCCCAGTTTACTGATGCCATTGGAGTGGCAAGAGACATGAAGAGACAATTTTGACAAACTTAGGACAGTTTTTTTTTCATTCTGATTGCTTTGACTGAATAAAAATAATGTCCATGTACTCGTATGTTTTTAAATGCTGAAATCAGTGAGCGGTTTTCTCAAAAAGTAAGCCATCAGCGCCCTCTCCTGGCTATTTTTCTGTAGTGTGCAGAATCGAAAATTGCAGGGCAAAGCAACAAAGCAGGGTTTAAGAGACAGGAAATTTGTCCAAGGAAAGGCTGTATATATCGTGGAAAAGTATTGATTCTCAGATATTTAAGGTTACCTGTAAAATCGTAGCTGGTTCTAAATGTTCGGGTCCATACTCTGCTATAAGACACATGAAAACTAAGCCCTTATAATATAAAATACATAAAGAAGATGGAGAACACGTATGTCTAATAGAATACAAATGTCTACTGATTATTCTATCATTTTCATAAATAAACATATTCAAATATTAAACAAAATTTTTCCCTTTAGAGGAAACTGTACAAATAAACACACAGTGATATTTCTGAAATTCACATAATTTAAGCCAGTTTTCCCACTCATATCCAAGCTCTGCTTACATACTCCAGTTTCAAATTTAAAGCAAAGAAAAGCTTGCCAATCAAAGGCTTTTAATGGCAATGGAAAATTAAGTCCCGAAGCCCACAACTAACTGACTTTATGTGGAAAATATTTGATTTTGAGAAATGTTTTTATACATGAGAAAGATAATTTTTAGTTAAAAACATTTCCATCTGTGGCTAGTTTCTTTTAAATAAATATTTTAAATGTGGGGGCCAGTATGACTTCTAAATGTTCTTTGTTAGGCATTTCAGACACAATATCATAGTAATGAGTATATACTCCAAGCTACAAATCAGCTCTCAAAGCTTCACAAGCCCACAGATTCTTAGGGTAAAGACAACTGGTTATTTACTCTGAGGCAAATCAACCTCTTTTCATTTTCGTGAATTCACTTTTTTCTCTTGCTGTTGACTGGAGCCTAGGCAATGCCAAGCACAGTTCCGGCGTCTCTGCCTGTGGACGGGAAAGGAGAACCCTTTTTATTGACACGCCCCAGCTTAAACAGAAAAGATAGCCTAACCTAAATGAAATGCAGACAAGTAAAATCTTCTGACTTTGTTAATGTGGGGATTTGTATTCTATAAATGTGTATCCCCTTAAAGTGAGAAGTGAAGTTTTCTAATTTCATTTTGTTGACAAAAAGGAATTCCATTCTGGGCATTTACAGATTTAATTTGCCACAGGGTTTGGTAGACAGTAGGCACTCAGTACAATAAACAGAATATTTTGAAAGCTCCTCACATGGGTCAAGTTGTATAATTTGACGGCTGTTAAGGGACAGGCAGATCATTTGCCCAAACCCTGCGCCACCAGGATGGGGTTCTTTTTAGCAGAAATAAATTGTTTCAAAAGACAACTTTTCTAGAAGTGCATAGAAATAAAGCATAAATACTCATTAATGATTTGGGCTCATGAAATACAAATTAAATTTAAAAATAAAAGTATAGAGAAACACCTAGGTTTAAATCCCGGAGGTATATCTCTTTATAGCTTTAAATCCCGGAGGTATATAGCGCGGTGACTGGGCGTGTGAGTTAAACCTTTCTCGCCCTCCGGAGCCTGATCTGTAAATATCTTTCAGAGTTGTTGCATTGGAGACTGTATGTGTCAGGCTTCTGGCACATACGTGTTCAGTGAATGAGAGCTATTGCTGTATGTGTTGTTATGTGTATCTTCCTCAGCTATCTTGTGACTACATAAGCATCTCATGCTTTCGGAGTTGGGAAAAGCTTAATCACCTAAAATGGAATGAAATGATAGCACATAAAACAGCTCATTCACTTGTCTTAGTTAAGATATAACCAAGATCATTCACTTTGAGGTCAAACAGTATATCTTTAAGGATACAGAATAGAAAATAAAATGCTGCCAGATTCTCCCTTGAATCCAAAATTTCATTTTTATTAAAAAGAAAACAATATGAAAGATGCTTAATGTCAGTAATCATCAGAGAAATGCAAATTAAAACCACAACGAGATATCACCTCACATCTGTCAGAATGGCCATCACTAATAAATCAACAAACAACTAGTGCTGGCCAGGATGTGGAGAAAGGGGAACCCTTTTTTACCATTGGTGGGAATACAGGCTGGTACAGCCACTGTGGAAAACAGTATGGAGAGGCCACAAAAAATTAAAAATAGGACTGCCCCATGACCCAATGATTCCACTTCTAGGAATTTATCCTATGAAACCTGAAACACTAATTCAAAAGAATATATGCACCACTATGTTCATTATTTACAATAGTCAAGATTTGGAAGCAGCCCAAGCGTCCATCAGTAGATGAATGGATAAAAGAGCTATGGTATATTTACACAACAGAATACTATTTGGCCATAAAAAAGAAAATTTTACCCATTGTGGTAGGGTGGGTAGACCTGAAGAACATTGTGCTAAGTGAAATAAGCCAGTCAGAGAAAGACAATTACCATGTGATTTCACTCAGATGTGGAATCTCATGAACAAACTGAACTAACAAGCAAAATAGAGACAGACTCATAGGTAGAGAGCAGGATGACAACTAAGGGGGGCGTTAGAAGGAGGTGGAGAGATGGATCAAAAAAGAAAAAAAAGGAAGAAAGAACTCATGGACATGGACAACAGTGTGGTGACTGCAGAGGGGTGACGGTGCATGGAGGTAGCAGAAGGTATGAGGGGATAAATGGTAATGGAAAAAATACAATAATTTTTTTTTTAAAAGAAACCAAGTGAGTCCATTTAAAAGTGCATGGGAGATTTTATTTGCTCAGTTTCCCCTTTAGGACATGCTCATCTGACTTCCGGCTGCTAGAGCGAGACGGTTGTGGGCGAAGGTCACAGGACCCTGTGTCACAGGTAGGCACAGCTGGCACCCAGAGGAGAAATACAGAGCAGATCCCATAAGGAATGTAAGGGGAACATGAAAGGGAAACATGAATCAATACAAATGCCAATTCCTCACAGGCAGACTTCATTCTTAAATTGCACACCAGTGGAGCCACTAATAAATTATTAGGTATCTTCATTTTGCAAGGCTTGTCCAACATTAACTAATTTGACCATACGATATTTTTCAGAGGGATAATTATCATTCTCATCTTGCAGATGGGGAAATAAAGCAGGATGATCATCACATTTAAAAAGGAGCATCGTTTCATATTATGACTAATATTGCATTCAGTTGCCAATGTTATTAAAGGGTGAAAATACTCTGTCTATAAACAAAAATGACATGACTGACCCAATATGGTAAGGCACATTGCTTCGAGTTTTCTTTTTTAATTACTGGCTCCCTCCCTTACCCACAACCCACAAAAAAGATTTTTTAAAAAATGTTTTTATTTATTTGTTTTTAGAGAGAGGGGAAGGGAAGGAGAAAGAGAGAGAAACATCAATGTGTGGTTGCCTCCCGTGTGCCCCCTACTGGGGACCTGGCCCACAACCTAGGCATGTGCCCTGACTGGGAATCGAACCTGCGACCCTTTGGTTCACAGGCCAGCGTCCAATCTACTGAGCCACACCAGCCAGGGTGAAAAAGGATTTCGAGTGGCTTATAAAAAGAATCCAAAATACAAGAGGATAAAATAAATACATGGGGAATTTCTAATGAAAAGAAATAATAAAGTCATGGGTAGGAAGAGCAGCCCTGTCCTGTCCAACTGCTGGAAGTGGTTCAGAGCTTCCTCATGAGTTTAGGAAATAAAAAAGTGATTCATCGTGGCCACAGACGAAATGCGCTTTGATTTACTTTTCCCAGGAGTGATGGGTCAGCTGCTTCTACCAGGCTTTCTTGCCTAACATTTGCAGTCACTTATCAACCTAGGGCCTGTCTGGGCTAATGCATATAGTTTGGGCCATGAAATAGGTCAAAGCTAAAAGGCTGGTATGTGAACCAAATGTGTGATCTGCCCAAGATGAGAGCTTCCTGACAGGTGTGTCACTGTCACTGAGGGGTTGCACATGAACTACTGGTCTGCTCAACCTGGGATGAGAATGGGGGTGCTTCCTCCACTCCTCACAGTGGGTCGCACCTAGAGTGTAATTTTGATGTGAGAAATAGGGGGAAGCACAACTCTAAACAGTTGAACTAATAAACTAATAGCTGTATTAGTGAATAAGCTGAAAGTCAAACTCCTAACATGGTGAGGACACCACTTCCTGTGTGCCCACACCTGGCATCCCCCAGTGAAGCTCTTTTTCATCACTCAAATTCCCTCCCTTTCGAGTTCTCCCATTGCGACCACCTTACTTGGAGGCAAGGGTCTGTTTATGGAGTAAGGGTCAAGATTCAGCTTCATTTCAAGAGAATTCACAAATAATATCCGTCTATAAACCTGAAGATACAACCATATTAACTCCTGTCTCGCCCACCTAGGACAGGGCCATGAACCAAGCTCTGGCTCCGAGATGGAGATACTAATGATGAGAATGGTGCTAGCCTTAAGCAAACAAACCAAATGAAAAGGCCTACAGAAAAAGGTTAATAGACTGTCTTTGCCAATGGGGACAGAGCACGCAGCAAGGGAATTTAATTAGCTTTCTTTTCTACCAACTTTTCAAATGTTGGTTTTCATTTTGGGAGCATGGGGGAGTAGCTATTTCCAAAAATGCATGAAACCAACTCGCGGCCACAGTAGTAACATGCAGGAAGTCCAACTTAATTGGTGGCCCACAGATCTCCTGCCCTTAGGACGATCCTCCCACTGTTCAGAAGCCGATCCAAAGGCAGAGGGAAGCTGTGGGTTGTCAGCCTCTGGTCAGAGCTGGTGCTAATGAGGGTCAAGACACAGGCAAAGTCTGCATCCCCCGCCCCTGCTTCCAAAGCTGGATGCCCCTCCCCTCAGAGGGGCAAGACACCATGCCTGCTTAGGACAATTCTTCTGCCAGGCAGCTGCCTTGAAAGAGATCCTTCTTGTGGGAGAATCTTCACATGATCCAAAGAAAATAAGCCTCATTATTAGCTATGCATTCTTCACGCCACTGCAAAGCCAGGGTTGCGAGAGACACACGTCCCAACAGGAGCCGAGTGCATGGCACACCTTGACCGGGGGGATTCAGGGTCATCCACAGAGAAAGTCCTTATGCTGTGGAGTACAGAACAAACTCCTTCCTTCCAAAACTGCCTTTGCTCTCCTTTCTCAGGAGAATGGAGAATCCTTAAAAACAGTTTGGGTTACATGGTCAAAAATTTGGTGCTTGGGAAATTGTCTTAAGAGATGAAAGGTATCCCTTAGAGTCTCTGAAGTTTTCTTACAGATAAATGGAACTCGTGGCAGTGTTCCTGAGACATTAGCTACGTATATATTTCCTAATTTCTCTTAATGGTGGTACATCAGGTCCTCGAATGAGGTCACTCTGTTCAACGTCATTTCATTATGACATTGATGAGACACCGTGGAAACTTAATTATTGTTTATATCAATAAGCCTGTGGTAAATTGGTTTTGTTAGATGCCACTTGGCTGCAGATCCAAGGCCCTTTCAGTGCAATGACATTGGGTGAGGGTTTTACCACACAGCCCTGTTTAGATGGTAGTTCTCGAAATGAGGTCCCTAGACGCAGCATTGGTGCTGCCTGAGAACTCACTACATGTGCAAATAAATTCTCAAAGGATGGGCCAGCAACCTGGTTCTAACAGGGCCACTCAGACGCTCTGCTCAAAGTTGCTTCAGACTGTTCTTTCCTGCTTCTCTCCTGGCTTCGGGTCACTTGGCTTTGATCACAGGCGAGTTCAAACGTTCGAACCAGTGAGCTTTCCCTGGTTTCAAGACCCTTGCCCTGTCCTGATTTTTGGCAACCGTGGGACTACCCAGTCTTATCTGCCTGCTTTTTGTGCTGTGTCTGGCACTTGTACTTCTAGCCGTTGGCTGAGCTCCCACCGCACACACATTGGGGCATGACCGCCTGTCGTGTGTTTTTCCACGCTGACCTCCTGAAAGAGTCAAGGCCCCAAAGCATAGCCTTCATGCTAGCCCTCCTCAGCTCCCATTTTAGAAGACTGCAGATCTTTAACATTCACTGCTTCCCAGAGGAATAATGATCGTGACAAACACAGTGATGACGAAGACGACGGTGGTTATTATTTATATATGCTAGTGGCATGCAGCATCGAGTCACGGGCATTATCTTATCTCATTTTCGAAACCCTGTGAGGTGTTATTGTGACTTTTACTTTATAGGTGGGAAATCTGGGTGCTTTTCCAAGCCCCTGTATGTAAACCAGAGGTAGAGACAGGACTTGAGTCCAGCCTCTAACTTATACATGTTCACAATCCTCATATCGACTTCTAAACTTCTAAATGCCTTGATAAGTCATCAAACGCCCAATGCAACTGGATTTCCCCCTATTTCACGGGGACCCTGTGTTACTTGCCCCCCATACCTGCCTCCAGATCCTCGCTAAGGCAAGGCCATCTGCCATGGAGGCACTGTTCTTCCCTTGAGCCTCTCAAGTCTTAATCCATGCCTGAGAGCCCAGTTCAAGTTTTCCCACTTCCACAGAGAAACGTCCACTCTATGTGGGTCATACATACGTGGAGGAAGGGCTCCATTTGGGGCAATCACAATATGTCCCACTAGGAAGGGAGAGAAGCAAGAGCTAGAGCAAACATTCCTATATCCAGCAGCTATTTACCAGGCACCTGTCCGATGGCAGGCGCTGTGCTGGGTGCTGCAAACCAGAGAGACTCCTGAGTTGGTGGGGCTTGGAGGTGAATGGCTGAATAAGTAAAGTAAGTACAGGTTATAATAAAAAGCTCTGGAAAATAAAATAGGGTGATGTGACCGAAAGCCAATAGGTGGTATTGAGGCGGTGGGGGCAAGGTTAGGTTGAGAAGACATGACTAAGGAGATGATATGGTCTGAGAGTTGAAGGACAAAAATCAGTGGGCTGCTCTAAGAGCTAAGGAAAGGGTATTTCAGGTGGGGTGGGGCAGGGCAAAGGTGGAGAGCCGTGAAAGGACTCAGGGAATTCCGAAGGAACAGGAAAGACACCAGTGGAGACGGAAGAGCAAGACAGAGAGCGATGTGAAACAAGGACAGAGCGCCGGGCTCAGACAGGTCACAAAGGGCCAAGTTTAGGTTTGACTTCAAGGGCAACTCAGAGCCATGGCGGGGGGAGGGGGCAGTCCCAGCAACACAGTGGTGGTGTTTATTTATGTTTCATAAAAATCGCTCTAGCTTCGCCCCTCCTTCTGCTACTAGCTCCTGGACTTTCCTCTTCCTATCCTCTTGTTCATGATTCCAGATCTAAACTCCTTTGCATTCTGGACGAGCAGAGAGCATGGGCATCCAGGGGTGTCCTCAGTGTCCCCAGCTCCAGCCCAGGGGAGGCCCATAGAAAATGCTCAATAAACACGTGTTAAATAAATAAGAGAAAAACCAAATCTGGGCATGTCTTTTTGGCTTACATGAACCAGGTAATCTGCAGTAACAAGGTTCTTACAGCGAAGGGTGTGGCTTTAAAAAATGCTCATTACTACCAGAAAGTACAACTGGAATACTTTTAGAGCTCGTTTTTTTTTTGTTTTTTTTTCTCTCAAGTTCCTCCAGAGCTCCGGGCACGCTCACTTTGCTGTTTAATTACTGAACTCCTCTTCTCCTCTCCGTGAACCTTTGTCCTGCCGTTCTCTCCCTTTCATTTAGAATTGTTTTTATCCCAAGTCTCCCTTGGGTATTTCATCATTCTTTACATCCTCCCGTTTCTTTCTGTTCCAGTAACAGCCCCAGTCCAGACACTGTCTGGAGAGCCATGCCCAACTCTTTAATTTTTCCCCTGCAGTCTCATAGACCTTCCCTCAACCCCTGCTCCCTGTCTTGTAATGTAGTTTATGCCTCATCTTAAAAGTAGTCTTTTGGTTCTTTTAAAGATCGAGATCACATTTAACAAGGTACATTTTACTACCAACTCTTGGTGATGCAAAAAGCTAGCTTTCCAGCATCGCTCCACCGGGAGCAGCCGGCCGAAAGCGCTGCTCGCTGTGTAGTTAAGCCTGGCGGAATCCTTTCGAAGCAGACGGCAGGGCAAATCGCACTCAGGAATCCCGGACGCCTGGGCCGCTTACGAACCCTCAATGGCTGCGGATGGCCCCCCGCATCTGGGTAGGAAAGAAAACCCTTTCATGCCCAGGAGATCAGGAGAGGCCAGATCACTGGCTTCAAGCCTACAAATCAGCTAGAAAATTGCTAGGTACATCAGAGGGCTGAAGAGTTGTTCAACCAGTAATATACAGCCATTTGGTGTTTTACTTTCTTTTAAAGGAACACCATGGGTCATTTATTTTTTATTGCTTTCTGACACAAAAGGCTGCATTATTTTCCCCCAAAGTCTTTTAATTATTACATCAATAACGCCTACCAATGCACTTAAAATATTACATATTTAAGGGTATGGCATGCTAGATGCTAAATCTATTTATAGATCACTATTCAGGTACTACATGATTGCTTTTAGTCTGAAATACAAAAATATAACTTACTAAACTGGAGTTTCCCATGGTACAGTCCCAGAAAAAAATACACATACAAGCATGTACATTCATATAAAACATCAGGGTATTATCAGAAACACCATGTCCCTCTGCATGGTTGCTTCAAGGTTAAAGAGAACGTTGCATGATTTTCGTCCTTAAATAACACACTCATAGGTTGCTTAATTGAATTTACCAATACATAGACACAATTTTACATCTATTAAAATATAAATTATAAAAGTAAAATGTATTCCACAATTACAAAAATTTCCATGTATCACATGTAGATGAATTTCTACTCGCCTATTTTCCAGACTGTTTTCATTCTTTTTATTTCTTATCCCTCATATTTAGTGTATTTTGTCTTTTAAGAAGTGGATTCAATTTGCCCATGTCTTTCCAATCATTCATCTGATAATTCTGCTAAACAATATTTACAGAGTGTTGAATATATAAAACACTTTCTGGGACTAAAAAAGAAAAGTTTCCCTCAAAGAGACTGCATTCTAGTTCAGAAATCACAGAACATGGGCCAAACTGACTGACACTGTCACGGTGAAAGTCGGAGTGAGGACTTGAGCTTGGACTAGGGAGGGCTAGAAATCTTTGTGAGGGGATGTGTCCTGGGCTACAGGCGCTGCAATGGGTAGGGCTGAGATGGTCAAACAGCAGAGGGAAAAGCATTTGAAAAGGACAGGTAACAACGAGACCACAGGTACAAGGACAGGAATGCACGCGGACTTCAGTGCCGAGCGAGGAGGCCAGACCAGCTGGAGCCAAGGGTTCACATGTGGGAATGAAGGGGAGGTTAGGGAAGCAAGCTGTAGAAGGTTTTGGGGGTCAGTTTACTCTCCCGGGAGACAGAAGACTGGACATTTCTTCCTAAAATGCACAATCATTCTGGGAATTATATGATAGCTTATGAAAGCACTGAATACATGACCTTAACTCATTTTCAGCTACTCACTCACTTAAACTCATGAGAACAATGCCCCTTAAAACACTAAAACATGACGCAAGAATATGTGCTTGTATCCAAATATTTTCCTGTCTTTGCGTGACCCGAGAAGAACGAGACAAGAAAAAGCAAGTAGCTCAGAGCTCCACAGCCCTGTCTCTGACTGAGCTGCAGATTTCAAAGGAGATTCTCTGCAAGCAGATCTCAGTAAGGAAGCCGGGAAGCCAGCTGCTTGGAGAGCTTAAGTGATTTAGCTTAATTCCTCTGTAAACTGTATTTTAAATGACTAGGAAACCACATTTCTGTGACTGGTATTGTTTAAGGGATGGAAGCCCAGCTAAAAATGCTTTGGTTTTCTTTCATAAATATTCAGGTTTATTCCTCTGAGACTTTTTTTTTTTCTTCTGTAGCAGTCTCTGAAAATCAAGTCATGAAGAGACTGGGCTGTCCAACGTACATCCTGAGGGTGCTGTGTTTGGTGCATGGATCTTATTTTCCCAGAGATCTAGTGAACTGTGTTCTTTCCAGTTGCTTGTTAAGGTGGCTTTCCATACATAAAATAAGTGAGAACGAATTCACCCTGATTTCCACAAAGACCAATGTTACCCTGCTCCCTGCCCCCAAATATAAGAATAAAGATTAAAGGTTGGTTTCTTGTATGCTGACTATGGCAACTCTAATTCTCAATTTTATACTGATCTTACAAAGCCCCTTCTAGGCATAAGTGGAAGTGGAAGATAATTCCTTCACTATGATCAGGGAGCTATTGTAAGCACATGGTTTAAAAAAAAAAACCCTCTGAAAGCAGCATTTTTAAAACCTTCAGAAAAGTTTGACTTGAGAGCTACACATGTATGGAAAACAAGAAAAGGTATCAATAAGAATTGAGCTTCTCACTCTGTGTCAAGGGATAAAGACCCTTTTTACCTACATCTCGTTTGATTTTCATGGCTATCATACGCAGTTTTCCCATTTACAAATGTGGAAAATAGAGCTCAAGGAAGGAGATTAAGTAACTTACTCAAGGTCACAGTTATAAGTGGTGAAACAAGAATGGAAACCCAAGTCTCCCTGGTGCACAACGGCCCACACTGTGTTCATTACACCACATCCAGGAGGTTTCCGGAAATAATAGAAACTTCAACACGTAATTGAAAAGGACTACTGATTGAACGTGTCTGTTAGAAAACTTAAAAATTGCTCTCTCTGTCCCAGAAAAAAAAAAAAAGTACATTTCATGAAATAATCTGAAATGCATTCTTAGTGAGAAGCCTGCCCCCAACAAGTATACAAGCTAAGTGGAAGACCTAGACACAGGTAGACTAAGGCACAGGCCGAGTAAAAACTTATCAAAGACAGTCAATCATTATTATTAAAATGCGTGGTGCAGGTTAGAAAGTGTCCTGTTTGAAATGAGGGTCACTGGAGAGTTCAAAGCAAAGATAAAACTGGGGCTTACCATGGGGGTGGGGGGGCAAAACTTTAACCTGCTCCCAGTGTGGGCCGGATAATGAAATGTCATCTATGAAAAAGAAAAGACTTGGACAAAATGGAGTGCTTTAAGGAGTCCAGTCCCTATCTCTGCCCTAAGAAAGAACAGGCCCCTAGAGAATGGTTCAGGCAATAAAGCAGAAGGTACATCTTTAGCACGATCAGGGGCCTCGCGTGAATGAGTAAGGCACAAGTTAGACCAGAGGAAGGGCTAATATTAGAATGAATCTCTAAATCTGTACTTGATAAGTTTGAGGTGGGTGGGGTTGGGGAAGAAAGTGACCTCATAAAGAAACAGGGCCCAGGAGCTGTGGATCTGTAGCTGAGTAGGTCTACAACTAAAAGTATAGAACCCTGTCCAGACCAGGTTTTTATTCTTGGGAGCTCTCCCGGGTACTGACTGATTTTACCCCAATTTCTGACCCAGGGGACCAAGGCCTGTCCTAGTGTGTCTGTCATGCCCCCTTGTAATGTAACACATGAGCCCCTTTACCACTCTCAAACTAAATGCCGTTTATGACCTCCGTTACTTGCCAAGACAACCTACACATTGTCTGTCGCCTGCTACAGCTTATAACTCCAGGCCATTAACTTTACACGCCGATTGACATTCCCTTAGATTTAAAAAAAAAAAAATAGTGGAGGAATTATAGGTGAAAATAAAGTTTTAAACAAAGGTCAAAAACAATAAATTGGCCCATTTGTTTAAACTAATTATCATGGCTATAGAGAAATTGAAGAAATAAGTCTTGAAACGTAGGTGGAAACTAGCTTATGATAAGTTTTGATTTCAATAAGGAATTTTGACTTACATAACGGGCAAATTCAAAGTTTTGAAAGTTACTAAATAGGGCATTGATATGACAAAACGTGTTGAGGAAATTATTGTGGAAATACCATGCCAATGGATTAAGGAGAAAAGACTCAAGAGGTAGGTGGATAGCCCCTTCTTTGCACTGAAACACTTTTTAGAATATATATCTTTAACTGAAAAAGTCTTTTTAGGGATTTAAGATTTTAGAGAAAGAATTTTCCAAGAATTAAAGATCCCATTGCATTCTTCTATATACAAAAGTATACTCCTGAATCTAAATCTAGTTAGACTTAATCAACTTGTAAATAGAAAAAGATTGTTCTCTGTTGTGTCCTGCATTTGACTGATAATGCAGCTTTTCATCTCCCAGTCTCTTGCCATTTTTAAAAGAAATAGTCTGACCAATTTCTTAATGCTGAGTCTTTCACTCCACTTTTGCAGAATTCCCCCAGGCAGAGCACATCACTTATGGCTCACTGTTGTGTGTTCTTAAAACATAGCTTCCACCTCTGTCCCGCAGTTCTTCCAGCGGTCCCTCTAAATCCCTGCTGCCTTTATGTTCCATAGATGGTCAGGAAAAGAGAAACTGGGAATCAGCAGCCTGCGATCTAGCTGTGGTCCAGGTCCTTGTTAACAGGAATATGGCAGTGATGTAGTGTGGATCCTGGGACACAGATGACTCTACCGTAAGGCAGCTACCAGATTAGGGGTAATCTTAGTCCTGCATAGTCCTTAAAATAAAGGGCTAACTAAGCCCGATTAACAACTCAATAGCATCGATGCCTCCAGCACGGCAAGGCAAAACTGGGTTTGAAATATTTTATTCTAGCTACAAAATGTTGCCCACGTGTCAACACACGCTCAGAGCATCGCCGTGGCTCTCCGCCCTGAGCCGAGCGCTCCCTCGGGGGCAGCCACTATTTCCTAGAATTTGGGCATTCGGCTAATTTCACCTTGCCAGTGATGCCCACTGCCACTTTTGGACTCACACACAGAAGGACTGAAATCCTGCCTCTCCGTGCTATTGGTTGTGCCCTTGGACAAGCTGTGCGCCTTCCCTACGCCTCGGGTTCCTCCCCTAGCAAAGAGGAATGGTCGGCCTTACATCACAGAGTTGTTGTGAGAATGAAAACGAAACGAGGGATGCGAAGCACTTAGCAAGGTCTGGAAAGGGGAAGCACTCAATAAACTGACTAGTGGGGGTAATGAAAGAATGATGACGACGCTATTATATTCAGAGTAGGCACAGGAAAGCCAGTGTTCCATGGGCTGAAACGTTTCAGACTTTCAGTCTTTCCTCTAGTCTGCCTTCGGACCTATGGCGCCACCTTCTATCACAGCTCTGTATCTTTTCTTCACCTTTACTTCTTCTGGGGTCCAGCCCTTGGCAGGGGTGACTACTCAGCTGAACCAGGTGTGACCGGCCTTCCCGCCCCGCCCTCTGCTGGAGACAGATAAGCTTCAGAAAATCCAGGGGACCTTGCTCTTCAAAATGAACACTTTTGCATACAGGTCTGAAGCATTGGGGTAAAATAGCACAAAGCACTTTGGAAAGGAGTGGAGCCTGGTCTAAGCCCAAAAATGTGAAAAAGGAGGAGGGAGATGTGTTCTCCTTGCGCACCCTCAACACACTCACTGCCAACACACTAGCTGTCGTAAATTGTCCTGCGCTTCCAATTTCCTCTCAGTGCGGGTAAGGGGAGCAAAGAATACCTGCAGCCCAAATATGGCTGCGGAGTATCTTCATGCCGTGCGCTACAGGTGGGGCCGAACCACTGGGGTATCTCACACCCGTTCACAATTTTACAATGCTCAACGACATTAATGAAGGACCTCCAGTCAGCCTGGGGACAGCTCGTACTTTTTTAAAAAACAAAAACGCTGACCCAAGGAGAAAGATAGCTTTCATACTGTGCTCCACGGGGAAAAGGTGGGGTCGACCTTTCCCGTGTGAATTAAACCAAAATGAAATAAGATGGCCCATTGTTTATAATAAACTAGGGGCATGCAGCAGGGTTTTTCCTTGGCAGTAAATTCTAACAGCCTGAATAAAGAACATGTTGAACTCTCTACTTTGCGGAGAAATCACTTGGAATATTTCATTTGGAGAAGGAGACAAGTGGATTTAAAACATACCATGTTTTTTAGACGACTGTTTCCCTTGCGTTAGAAGCACGGTATAAATATTACTTTTAAAAATGCCATGTTTCTTAAAATGCTATGCTTTCCCCGATGTATAACATGAATGTAAACAAGATGTCTGTCAAGCAGAGCTATAACATATTGCTTAACACACCAAACTTATAATACACACCTATTATTCTTGGTTCTCTTAATGAAAGAAACTGAGGACACTGCATAAATTCTTCAACACATGTTTCATTTCTCCAGCTGCCTTGTGCTGTAGAGCATCATGCTAACAAGAACTGATGCTAACAAGAAGCTAAAAGCAGTGTAGCAAATGGGGCATTTAAATATATATAAACATACTGGCGTGCACAGAGAAAGGGGCTTTTTGGGGGGAACTAAATGGATCCCTAGACAGACATATTTTAGTTTAACATTCCATGTATTTTTCTACATGCTAACCATTTCGGTTCTTCTCAATGGCAGAAAAAATATTCTGTTAGCGAACAAGACGTCAGCAAGCAATGATCTCCTGGACTCATATTCTAAACACAATTATTTTCGAGGAAAGGTAAAAAGGCAGCCACCTGAATTTTACCTACTTTTCTGGTCACCTCACGGCCACTGTTCAATACCAATATTTGCAGGCAGCAGCTAAAGAAACAAAAGATAGCACCGAATACGCTACACAAACCACCAGGTAGCTTGTGTGCACCCCGGGAACCTGGCGGAGTTACGTGCTCCCTGGCCCACTAGAGCCGAGGGTCAGTTTGAAATCTCACTCCTGACCCTTCTAAATGCTCACCAGGGAAACCAGTTGTTTATTGGGGCCAAATCTGTAGGGCAGCAATTGCTGGGATAAATTCAGAATGAAGAAATGACTGGTCTTTCACCCAAAGAATCCAGGTGTTTGGCCGACCCTTAAGCAGGTGACGGCCCTCATCTAACCAAACAAGGTTTCGTTCCTGATCCATGCCCTCCAGGTCCCCCACCTGCCATCGGGAAGCACGATCGGTCAGGGGCTTCGTTGCAGGGAACTGAAATCTTGAAAATGGTATCGTGTCAGTTAAAGCCAACTTCGTATTAGGAGGAGGATTTAGAGTCCACAAAAAGGCAGCATATTGAAAAGAGTTCAAGAGCAACCGCTGGGAGGGCGGGGGAAGCTGGGAAAGAGTACAAACTGTTCTTAAAATGAAATGACCTATTAAACTGATTTACTATTAGAAATGAGGTTTGGTGCACACCTTGCTTCAGCCTGAAGACTGCAGGAGAGTCTCATTCATTTGCTAACAATTATTCTTTAATATATTAAATGGAGCAAACAGATGCAATGACACATTCTATTAAACATGCAGAGAACAGAGGACTCCGTCCCTGTGACTACCGCCAGTATAATACCTTGGGCTCCAGGAGACCAGCCCGAGCTTGGCCCAGCACTCAGAGGCCGTCAAAGTTGGTCTGAACAGGTTCCAGAAGAATTCTGCTCCAACCCAACTGGGCATTGGTCAATTACGGCAGAGCATCATTTAAGCTGAAAGGGATAGTTATCTAGGCCTAAAATCAGCTGGAAACAGAGCCGCTGCCATGTCAGCAGTCTGCCTCTCCCCGAGGCTCCAGCACACTTCGTTTGGCTCTTTTGTCACTAGTCATTTGCATCCAAGCTGACGCGGTTGCTCAAAAAAAAAAAAGAGGATGACAAGTTTGCTTGTCATATATTATTATTTCTCCTTCTCCCCCTCTACATCCAAGAAACGACCAAGGAGGAAATTAAAGATTCTCTTCCTATTTGATATTTTCTTTTTATACCAATCCCAAGTAGAGAAAATAGTTCATTAAAAACACTCAGTTTTCATTGTTATTTACAATGAAACTCCCCTGGAAGATACATGGGGTATATCTTCCCAATAAAACTTTTCATTCAGTTTTTACTGGGGTTTCTTTTACAGATGAAGGGTGGATGACAAAGATTAAATGCCATCAAACCCTCTTCCAAACAAAGCCAGACTTTAAGAAAAGCCCTAGTCTGTCTTTGGGATCAAACCCTTGTATTTTCCTGCTCTGATATCATTCAAAATGAGTTGTAATGGTGAGTGGGTAGGTTCCATGGGGCAGCCATTTTCCACACAGATTTCCAATACCAAGTCTCCTCAGCAATGACCTCAGCTTGACTCCAAATTTAACTGTACACATCTAACCTCAAGTGCAACTTCTCCAGCAAACCCCAGGTTGTCCTTATTTCGCTTTCTAAAGCAATGTGTGTATTGTAACCAGTCCATGATGGTGGTGATTATTATATTAATAAAGCTACTGTTCCCTGGAGATGTGGCTTTGTGGTTTCCAAAGAGCCTTCTACCCTAGCCAAGAAGGAGGCAAAATTCTTGTATGGGTTGTTTTGCAATGGTTTGCGGCAAAGAACAGCAGAAATGTCATAAGAAGGAAACAAGAATTAAAAGGGAAGGGAAATTTGAAGAAAAACACAAACGAGGATTTCTTTCCAGTGGTGTGCTGAGTGCAGGCTATGGAGCACTACTGGAATTAAAGTAGGATGAGCCTCCAAGTCCATGTAGCCTCAGGCTCCCTCTACAGATGAATTCCCCAAGCTTGTGGCCAGAGAAGGCAACGGAAATACATATGCAAACTCTTTCCAGATCATGGTCAGGGCAAAATCATGTGCTCTACGGAAAAGATCTAAGTATCTTTGTGCGCATATGCAGACGAGCCCCTCCTGTGATGCTAAGTGTATTATTTACCTATTATATCTGCCAGCTGCTCTAAAATCAGGGGCTTTAGGGAATAAAGTAAGAGAGAGAGAGGTAGAACAGAGTTTAGACAGAAGCTAGAATTATCTGGGAAATATAGGAAAAAAATAGAATATTCAAAACTTGCTTTTATGATTAAAAAAACTAGTAGGTACATTTTCTTACCCCTGATCTGAATATTCTAACATGCTGGAGACCTTGAATGAAAGTTGTGGTTTCTAACACGCCCCTCATGCAGGGTTATCCTTATCTGATTTTCTCTGCGTGTGTGTGTGTGTGTGTGTGTGTGTGTGTGTGTACATGTGTGATTTATATTCCATATTATTAATAGTAGGCATAAAAATATTTTACACTGTGTTTTTAAAGAACACCTTGTGTGTTTCTTATGATATCCTTTTGTAAAAGGAGATTTTTAAAAAGTAGGTTACAATAAGCTTTCTCTGCTAGTCTCTCAGAAATGAACTATAAAGAAGAAATGCCTTAAGCACACACGATAGTAAAGGGAAGCAGGTTCCAAGCACCCACCCCTGATTACATTATCATCTAACTCCTAGTCAGTGATTTCATTTGTTCTTCTACTATGTTATTATAAGTTTGAAGTGGATTTTGTTTAGATCACTAGAAATGTTAAAGATGATTGATATTTAATGACAGAATAATTAAAAAGCTTAATTACGTACAAGATTTCCTTGTTCACATTTAATATAAGTTGTACAGTATCCAAGTAGTATACCATCAAATTATTTTATGGTGAAGATCTATTTTTAGGAAAAAAAAGAGAAAAATATATTATCCTTTTTTTTCTTTTAACCTTTTGACCTCCTTCACCTATTTCCCCCATTCCCCGCGCCATCCGCACTTTCTGGCAACCACCAAACTTTTCACTGTATCAATGAGTGTGGGTTTTTTTGTTTTGTTTTGGTTTGGTTTGGTTTGGTTTTGGGGTATTTTTGTGATTTGTTTTGTTTTGTTTTAAATTCCACATATGAGAGATCATATGGTATTGGTTGATCTCTGTCTGACTTAATGTCCTCAAGGTCTGTCCATGTTGTCACAAATGGCAAGATTTCTTTTTTTTATGGCTGAATAATATTCTGCTGTATATACAGGCATGCACTGTTTAACAACAGTGATACCTTTTGAGGAATGTGCTGTTGGGAGATTTTTGTCCTTGTGAAATTATCATGAGCACACTTACACAAACACAGGTGGCCTATTACACACCTAAGTTCTATGGTATACCACCATTTCATGTGGTCCATCACCGACCAAAATACTGTTATGTGGCTCATGGCTACATAAACCATATCTTCTTTATCCATCCATCCACTGATCAAACTTAGGTTGTTTAGCCAACACCTTGGCTATTATAAATAATACTGCAGTGAATATAGGGGTGCACATATCTTTTCAAGTTAGTGTTTTCATTTTCTTAGGATAGATACCCAGACTTGGAATTGCTGGCTCATATGGTAGTTCTGTTTTTAATTTTTTTAGTAACCTCCATGCTGTTTTCCATAGCAATGACACCCAATTCACATATACACCAACAGTACACAAGGGTTCCTTTTCTCCACATCCTCTCCAACACCTTTATTTCTTATCTTTTTGATAATAACCATTTTAATAGGTGTGAGGTGATATAACATATCAGTGTGGGTTTGATTTGCATTTCCCTGGTGATTAATTATGCTGGGCATTTTTTCATGCACCTATTGGTCCTCTGTATGTCTTCTTTGTAAAAGTATCTTCTGCCCATTTTTAGATCAGGTTATTAGTTTCTTTGCTACTGAGTTGTATGAGCTCTTTATACATTTTGGATATTGACCTTTATTAGGGACATGATTTGCTAATGTTGTCTCCCATTCGATAGGTTGCCTTTTCATTTTGTTGATGGTTTCCTTTTCGGTTTCCTTTTAGTTTGATGTAGTCTCACTTGTTTATTTTTGCTTTTGTTGCCTTTGATTTTGGCTTCAGATTAAAAAAATCAGCACCAAGACCTATGTCAAGGAGCTTACCACCTGTTTTCTTTTAAATGAACATATGCATGGATTTATGTCTTGGCTCTCTATTCTGCTCCATGATCTACGTTTTTCTGCCAATACTATATTGTTTTAATTCCTATAGTTTTATAAATAGTTTGAAATTAGGGAGCACAATGCCTTCAGCTTTGTTCTTCTTTCTCAAGGCTGATTTGACTATTTGGGATCTATAGTTCAACACAAATTTTAGGATTATTCATTCTATTTATGTGAAAAATGCATTGGAAATTTTATATGGAATTGCACTGAATCTGTAGGTTGCTTTGAGTAGTATGAACATTTTAATGATATTGATTCTTCCAATCAATGAGCATTAAATATATTTCCATTTATTTGTGTCTTTTTCAGTTTCTTTCATTAATGTCTTACAGTTTTCAATATATAGGTCTTTCACCTCCTTGGATAGATTTATTCCTAACTATTTTATTATTTTTGATATAATTCCAAATGGGATTGTTTTCTTAATTTCTTCGATAATTTATTAGTGTATAGAAATACAACAGACTTTTGTGTAATGATTTTGAATCCTGCAACATTTCCAAATTATTTATTAGTTCTAAGAGTTTTTTTATGGAGTCTCTAGGATTTCCTAAATATAATGCAAATAGTGACAGTTTTACTTCTTTTCTAATTTAAATGCCTTTTGTTTCTTTTTCTTGTTTAATTGTTATAGTGAGGACTGCCAATACTATGTTGAGTAAAATTGGCAAGAGTGGGCATCTTTCTCTTGTTCTGGATCTTGGAGGAAAAGCTTTTAGCTTTTCATTGTTGAATACGATTTTAGCTGAGGGTTTGTCATATATGGTCTTTATTATGTTGAGGTATTTTCCCAATATACCCTCTTTGTTAAGAGTTTTTTTAATCATAAATTGATATTGAATTTTGTCCAATTTTTTTTCTGGATCAGCTGAGATGATCACACAATTTTTATTCTTAGTACCGTTAATGCGGTGTAGCGCTCTTCCCGGTCTGAGAATGCTAAGACACCCTTCTTTTCCCTGTGATTTTTCAGTCAGTTTGTTATTTCGTCGCACCGTGTGCCTCAGGAGGCAGTTTTGCTCTCCCCACTTACTGCTGTTTCCATCTCCATTTTTCAGGTATTGACTGAGAGCCTCAAATTAATAAATTTAAAAATGTCCTGGATGATTTCTGGCTTGGTAGGACCAACAGATCAGACCTGGTAGTCCAGAGTGGAATGAGTCTAGGACCCTGCCTCAAGGGTGCCTGCTGTGTAAAGAGGCTGACTGCTGATCTTTACATCATTTCAGTCAAAGAGTGACCAACAAAACATTCCGATGCAAAAGCTCAGGAAGGAGTCCAGGCTTCAGATTTATAGCTTTAAATCTTCCCTGGTGATTCTAATGTATAAGCAGTGTAGGGGTCCCTTAGTCAAAGAAAGGTTGCTTTGTTTGGGGTCTCCAGATATAATACCATCTCCTCTCTATTGCTTTGACACATTAAGAAGTCTAAAGGAGATCATTTACTTAACAAATACTAAGCGTCTATAATTTGTAAGGCACTGTCCTATGTAATAGGAATGGTCAATGAACAAAAAAAGTCCCAGATTCATGGAATTAACATTTTTAGAAAATAAACTATTTTAAAAGTGCTTGGAGAATCTCAAATTCAAAAGTCCACTTTGACTTGGGGACAAAAACAAAACAAAAAAACAACAAAAAAAAACGACCCTGTATATTAGTTGCCAGATTGTTTTTTTTAAAAGAGATTCCCACTGCCAAGAAATCTTAGGTCCTAATCACAGGGATGATCAAAAACAGAACTCATTGTTCAGGGCATTGCATTCAATCAGTTGTCTCTTCAAGTGCATACAAGTTTTTCTCTTTCACCTGCCTAAACTGAAAATAGTGACTTTAAAAAGAAGATAAACTCACAATTTAGAAGTAAATAATTCCTTCTATGTAACCTCAGATAAACCGAAGAAAGTCAGGGAATCTTTCCTTTGCAAAGAGCAGCAAATTCAGGGATTTTTCTTTCAGATATAAAAACAAAATGACAAAAAAGTAAAATTTAGATAATTCCACTGCCCGCTAGAGGCATACGTCAAAGATATTGTAGGTTCGGTTCCAGGCCACTGAAACACAGCGAGTATCACAATAAAGTGAGTTGTAATCTTCTTGTTTGTGGAGGGTCCTGCCTTCATTTTGTCAAAACCACAACATCCATGAAACGCAATAAAGGGATGTGCAATGAAATGAAGTACGCCTGTATTTTACCCATACCCTGAATTTTTCTAGGTGTCTTGGTCCACAGGTCTGTGAGCAAGTGCCCACTAAGTCAAAGTTCAGAGAGGCTCATCCTTCGAACCAAATTATCTCAAGATGTTATATGTAAATAGCACATGAGGCACAGAAAGGTTGAGGAAATGGGCTTGAGAAAACTCAGAATTTTTAATCATGTTATCTTTTAGTTATGTTATCTAAACCAGGGACAGATCAGAAATACAAGAGAGTCTTGGATCAAGAATCCAAATTCAACAGTGAGGCAATCAGCTGAAAACTGTGGGACCTCCTAAATTAACACAAAACCCAGAGCCCCCAACAGGTGGCCAAGTTCGATATTCAAATCATTAACATTTTGCATGTGGAGTTTTCATTAGGACAAGTTCACCACATGACGGACAATCTGTATATGGTTGCAGATGTGGTATGCGTGGCCATCAAACCTGCGTGGAGAGGATAATTCCCAGCAATCTCCACCTGACTGCTGCTGAAGGCCACGTCCAATCAAAGGGCAGAGCTCAGTGAATAAATGAGTTGCTTTGACAGGAAATTCCAACAGCAATTTTAATTCTGATCAGGCTTCAGGAAATGGAAAGAATAAAAACACATCAATTATAGTGACAGGAAGTTTTAAATCACATGGCGAGCAGCTGCTGCCAAAAGATGTGTCTGCCAACTTTGTTAAGGAGCCTGGTATTTTGGTGTGACCAAAATTTTACACCAAAATGTTATAGGCTGACATCACTCCCTAATTGCATGTTATCTCTCTACAAGGGCAAAGAAAATGACACGCTACTAAAAGCATATCATTATTATAGGAAAAAAAATCAACTTGACTATAAGGGTTTGGAACGCATTTTTAAAAAAAATGAACACTTACAAATATACTCCTATGCATAGAAAGCAGGTCTACCTGGCAATTAAGTCGCGACTGTCCACAGCTAATTAAAAAATCTTGTATAATGAACACTCGGGAATGAGTTCTCGTTCTATTTCATGACAAAAGAAGAGATTTTTATTTCCTGCCCTTTAGGCCTTCTGGTGTTTAGACTCTTTCCCTTTATGTGTATTTCTTAATACTTTTAAGCTAGGTCCGCAGGAAAGAATGTGGAGAAGAAATTGTGGGCAACAGAGGACAAGCCAACACAGCGTCTGCGATGCTCGGGGTGAGGCAGAGAGGCAGTTCCCCACTTGCTCTACAGAGCAGGCTCTGCCTTCAAAAGAGCTTTACCTCAGTCACTCTAGACAAATTATAACATAAATTCATTTTTCTAAGATTTACAAAGTGCCTTTCTATAAAGTTCAAAGGGGGCTCAGAACTTTCTCTGGTTTGTTGCCTTTCCTGCTTCCTGCTTTGGAATCTGGGAATAGATGTTAATGACCGTGTGCTCATAAACGGCCCGTGGAAGAGGTTATAACTCAAATTCTACTTTTCCTCACCCAATTAGAGGCTTCTCTTTTTTCTAAAATTCCAAGAACCCTGGCCTATTCCTCTCTTTTTAACTGATAAAATCCCAGTTTATCAACCACCATTGATAGATCCAAGACAAATGTTCCATGACAGTCTTACAAGTTAGAAGGAATGGCATTGAACATGTATTTAAAAATCCAACTTCTCACTGATTTTCATTATTCTCAGTATGTTGCACCAATATAGGCAGTGTGACCAGCAATATTCACAAACGTTTGACGTATGACGGGTTTTAGAAATTTCAAAATAAGCCCTTCAGTTGAAACAAAGAAAAAAATTTTCCTTTTTCGCCTTTGTATGAAGCTAAATAGAACATAAACAGAATTGATGATAAAAGTCATAGATTGACATTCTAGGCTGCTGGAGGGTAGGGGTAGTAATTTACAGCCGTTTGTAGTTCCCACAACACCCACCAACACCATGAAATGATAAACTTGCCTTCTGACTGCTCACGGGCCTTTCCTGCGTTTGTCTTCAGGCCACATGATTTCATGGAAAGAACATGAGATTCTGATTCAGACTGAGCTGTGTGCGAACCCACTTCCAAGTGTTTAGTTGCTGCGTAACTTTCAGCAAATTTTTTATTCTCTCCTCATCAGCGATCTCATTTGAAAGGGGGAATAATAATAATACTTAACTCATAAGATTGCTGAGAGGATTAAATGAAACATTGAATTTAAAGTATTCAGTATACAACTTGACATATAGTAACTATGTAATAGATATTAGAGGATAAAATCATACTTATTATTAATGTTGATACTAATTCCCTCCAGCTTACCTCTTTGTGTCATATTTTGCTGTTCATGTCATGTTTTGATGTTTATGATGCACTCAAGCTTGACACACTCCTCCTCCAATACCTTCCTTTTAGATAAATTGACACGAGCTGGAAACTCAGGGCTCTTCACTGGGCAAATCTTAGCCAACAGGCTTCCTGTTCCGGTCCTGCCCACACCCCCTACATGCTGTTTCTGGAATTACATGACTAAGCAGCCCTCTCCATTAAGCAGCTATTGCCAGCCCTGCTTTCTTTGCAGCAGCTCAGTTTTTGCTATAATTAGCCCAGTAGCCAGGACTTCATAGACTGTGGAAGCCTAGTGCCTTCTGCTGGTCCTTGCTGCAAATAACTGCCCTGGGAAGGGGAGTGTGGAGAAGATGGTTCCTCTGGCCTCCCTCTCTTGTAGACCCTGAGCTCAGAGTCCTTCTCCAGGGCCAGCCAGCCCTGCTTTCCTTATGAATCCCTCAGGTCGCAGTGGTAGAAGATAAAACTCTTATGTTACTATTACCTAGAGGAATCTATTAAGAGCTGGTCACTACCCAGGTTTACAAGACACACACTCATATATCTGATGTTGGTAGTGCTAATAATTTTGGAGCTCCAAGGATGCTGGGCCTGAATGGATGAGGGACAGGCATGTAATTATAATGTCATATGACAAGTATAATACCAACATATTAAATAGTTACTAAACTTCTTTATAGGCAACGGCAGAGCAAAACCCAAGGCGTCATCAGACACTCTATACTGACTGTTTGGTCCACTGAGGGACCAAGTAAATTTTCATGTCACTTCAAAATCTTTATTTCAACCCTTCACAGGACAGACTGCTTCAAGAGATTCCAAACCCAATTCTCCAAGGCCCAACTTAGTGAGCACACTGTTGTCTTGTTTCATATTTTTGTGTCCTGTTTTTACCAGTTGGCTTTGTTTGACACCTGTCCGTGTGTGCTCTATTTTCCAATGACCTTACTAGCTTTGGCATCTCAAGGAAACACTCCTCGAGTCAGGCTGTGCTGTTCTTCAGTAATTTCCTAGATCACTGGGCTTTGCACCACCAGCCGCCTTTAATACCTAAATTTGCGTGCTTGGTAGCTGAGATTCACGGAGTGCCAGCAACATGACGGACCTGGACCGAAACGGGAGTAAGGCTCATGCTCTCTCAGCGAAGCAATTTGCGAGACCCTAAAGCCCAGACAGCATGGCGATTACATCGAACTTCAAGGGAGTTATTGGGACTGATGTTTCACATTTGTCATTGCTAGAGTCTTGAACAAAAGGCCTAGGCATTTACAAACCAAACTATATGATGCACACAGGACCCTTTTATACAGCATTGCTATTTCTCCTAAACAGACATCAACTACTGCTTTATATTGACCTTCTTGGATTATAAAGACCCAGGAAAAAGGATCAAAAAAGTATGAACAAAACTTTCTTGGGTCACAAGTCCATACTGCAAATGCTAATGAACATATTTCCTTATTTGTAGTTTTCAAATTATCTTCATAAAAATAGGTGAATTTTTCCTCTGATTTTTCAATATCACAGCCCATCAGGATGAATAAAACGTCTGCTGCTTGGGAAATTTGTCTGCTGTGAGACAGTTCTAAACAGGCTGGTGTTTAGCAGCTAAAATTGGGAAGTTACTATTTTTAATATGTTTATTGATTTTTAGAGAGAGAAAGGGAGAGGAACAG